>CM042242.1:68395034-68460034 GCA_023566225.1 Romanogobio albipinnatus | reverse complement strand
AGATACAGTCTTTTTGACGTTAAGCGTCAGATGATTGTCTTTAAGCAATTGGGATATACCCTCCATTTCCTTGGTTAGGGTCTCTGCTACTATAGTCGGTGTCCTAGCTGATGCATAAATTACTGTATCGTCAGCATACATTTAACAGTTGGCTGACTGACAGCATGTAGGTAAATCATTTATATATAGACTAAAGAGCAGAGGCCCCAAAATGGAGCCCTGTGGAATACCCATTGTGTATTGTAATGATGTTGAGAGTTCAGTGTTTATTTTAACACATTGCTCCCTATGCTCCACATATGTTGCAAACCAGCCGATAGCATGTTCAGAGAAGTTGAAGATGGCAAGTTTATTCAAGAGTATGGTGTGGTGCACGGTGTCAAAGGCCTTTTTTAGGTCTATAAACAGAGCTCCCACAACATTACCCTTGTCCAGCTTACTCTTAATGTTCTCGGTAAGGTAGCAATTAGCCATTTCTGTAGAATACCCTACTCTAAATCCAAACTGTTTAGAATTGATAAGTTTATTACCTTCAAGATGTTCTATTAACTGTTCTATGATAATTTTCTCTAAAATTTTGGATAAAGCCGGCAGTATTGAGATTGGCCTATAGTTTCTTACTTGATTCTTTACGCCAGCCTTGAAAATCGGTGTAATGATGGCTTGTTTCCAACTTTGTGGGAATTTGTCTACTCTGATGGAAAGGTTTACAAGATGGGTTACTGGTTTAATCAAAGCAGAGCAGTACGTTTTAATAAAAGCAGTGTCCAACCCAAATATATCCTTTGCCTTAGATTTATTTAATTTATTAATAATTTTATGAGTTTTATCCTGACTAACCTCTTTAATTTGAAAAAGATCTGATTGGTCAGACTTTGTGGTCTGTGATAGGGTTGCTGGTTCAAAAGGCTCAGCAAGCTCCTCCACAGACTGAATAAAGAAATTATTAAATGCATTTGCAATAACTGAATTGTTAGTGCTGATAACTCCATTCACTTCCAACTCAGCTATTGTTTTTCGTTGACTAGGCTTAAGTCTAGTAAGGCTATTAAGGTGCTTCCAAAGGGATGCACTATTTCCTTCCGATTCCTTAATCAATTGCATAAAATAGGCTGTCTTTGCCTTACGCAGTTCTCTGACTACTGCATTTCTCAATCCTTTAAAGATGAGAAAATCGGTATTTGTTTTGGAGAGCAGAGACTTTTTCAATGCATAGTCTCTTTTGTTCATTAGCTGACGAATGTCATTGTTCAGCCATGTTAGGGAGGCTTTTCGTTGCGTGCCTTTGAATGTCTTACTGTATTTTCCAATCAGATTTGGGAGGTTTTTCATCAAAGAGTTACAACAATTTTCTAAATCATTTGATTGAAAAACATTATTCCAATCTAGATTATCTAAATCATATTTAACTTGTGTCAACTTATTTTTGGGGATACCCATGTTCCCTGGCTTACTTTCGTTCATAAATTTGGGTAAATGCTGTTTTGAGTTTCCGTACAATCATGGTCATATTGTGATCAGAGAGCCCTGTTAGTAAATTATAAGTTCTGATAATTCTCTGTGGTTTCTTAGTGACTACCAGTCTATCATAGTTTTACTCGCTTGTGTGATCCTTGATGGACCTTTAATCATCTGATGAAGATTATGTTTTGACAAGAGTCTGTTTAATTTTTTACTACTGCTTTTCTCTAGCCAGTTAATATTAAAATCACCAAGAAAAACAGATTTGGTGCGAGTATTTACATATTTAAAAATGTTGTCTAAATTCTCATAAAATTAAACATCATGTGATTCCATAGGCGTAATGGTTTTTATACCGTGCAAACCCTATTTTCTATCCCCCTAGACTGCCCCTACCCCTAAACCTACCCATCACACACACACACACACACACACACACACACACACACACACACACACACACACACACACACACACACACACACACACACACACACACACACACACACACACACACACACACACACACACACACACACACACACACACACACACACACACACACACACACACACACACACACACACACACACACACTATACGTTGGTGTTGTTTACATCATATGCACTTACTCGTCCATCGCCAACAAAACACACACACACACACACACACATTTGATGCAATTTCACTCATCGCCTGAGGTTTCCACTCATGACCGGGAACAAACACACACACTTGCAGAACTCTGGAAACACAAACTGCATCCACTGTTCCCTTAACACTGGGTTATTTGTGAAGCTGAACAAGGTGATCTTTCCCTCACACACACACACACACACACACTTCTTTAGTGACATTGTTGATCTTGTGTCTAAAAACACAACGCCAGCGCCGCCGACGGCTCCCGTAACCCGAACGAAGCTTGTTCATGGACGCGCTCTTGCTCTCGCTCTGGGTGATGTGTGTGTGTGTGTGTGTGTGCTCATCCGGGAGAAGTGCGCATATAAGGATTTCCACCCTTTATGACATCATACAGGGCCATACTCTAACCTTTCTGAAACTTGTTTGATTCCTGAAGGAGTGTATTTGGCACAGAAATACTAGTTTTTTTTTTTAAATGTTGTCGATGTTTATCATGAGAATCAACTCTTTAACAGTGTAAATAAGTCAGAATGCAGGAAATAGCGTTAGACCCGCCCTTTAATGAGCCTTTATTTGCCCTGTGATGTCTGACATTTTACAATTTTCTCTCACTTGGACATAAGGGCTTTTAGTGTTGTCAAATAGTTTCAATAAAACAGACTCAATACTTGTTGTAACGATACACTGATACCAGCTGCGCTCTTTCACACTCTCTTCTCTCTGACAGTGTGTGTGCGTTTCGAAATTATAATGTTTTTGCTTCATTGGAAAGGATGACACTTTTGTCACTAAGTGAAGACACAAAAAAAAATCATGTGCAGGATATTCTAGAGAGTCGTGGGAAAAAAGTCAAACTTGGCTCATTTACGGTCAAAAACATAGGAACTGATATAGGAAAGGAATTGGAAATAGGAAAAAATACGAACACTCGGAGACATTTGGTGGTGCAAACAAAGGCAGACAAAAATGCACAGCAATGAAAGGTTACACTATAATGCTGCGTTCACACCAAACGCGAATAGAGCGTCAAAATTGCATTACCGCATTTAGTTGGACGCTTGAACATTTTGAATCCATTCGCGCGAATTGGACACGCGTATAAATCGAGTGTTTGAAGCGAAATAGATGCGTGTTCAAGGCGCTCCAGGAGAAATATGTCATAAAACACCACTCTGCCTTTTTTCATTTTCATTAAAAATATAAATTAAACATTAATAGCCACACAAATGTGGTCCAGGCAACTCCTGCATTATCTTCACTGCATGTATATTTAAATATCCTAAAAAATAAAGTTATGAAACTTCTCTTTGTCCTCAGTCAAAACGATTTGGCAGACAACAAATGATGATTCATGAGAGCAAAGATCGGCCGTTAGATCCACACAAGACGAACCACTACAGGACATCAGAGCCAGCGGCAGACGGCAGAAGGACTGGCCGAGGAAAGGCTGCTCTCGCCGGGGTTAATGAGCGCTGAGCGCCCGGTGATCGCCTGGAGCTCAAAACTCCATTCTCTACATTCTCACCTGAAAAAGTCTTAAAACTACATTTTACAATAGTAGTATTTTTAAATTATGCAGTGGTTTCTCATCACGTCACTTCACCACGTGACAGCAGCGAGCAGGCTTCTGATTGGTTAACGCGGCGCGAATTGACGCCAAAGTCCAATTTTTTACACAAAAACACCATTCGCGCAAGAAGATCAATTCACGTCAAATTCACGTAATTCGCGCAAACTGGACGTGTGAATTAGGTGGAATTGCGTCTATCACGCCGCACGAAACACGTCTATCATGCCGCAGGAACTCCAGACGCGCGTCAACGTGCATTTCCATTGACTTAACATTGAAATCACTCGCTCCTGATGCTCTATTCGCGTTTGGTGTGAACACAGCATTAAATATCAAGAGTGCAAAACAGACACACACTGTATGTGGTAAAATTTTGCCAAAAGACTCAAATAAGAGGTTGATAAATTATAGATCCATGAGACCAAAGATCGTCCGTTACATCTACACAAGACGAATTATAGCTCGAGACGCCACAGGACATCAGAGCCAGCGGCAAATGTCTGAAGGACTGGCCGAGGAAAGGCTGCTCTCGCCGGGGTTAACGAGCGCTGAGCGCCGCTGATCGCCTGGAGCTCACAACTTCGAAAACACCAGATAAAATGTTAATAAAGGCGCTCTCTTTATAAATAAACCACAGATTTGAGCTTTAAACAACTACATTATCGCCTGAAAAGTCTTAAAACTACGTTTTGTCACACATTAACGGTAGAATTTTAACAAAAAAGACGTGTAAACAGCCCATTTCAGCCATTTCTCAACGAGACGAGCCACTGGAAGAAGCCCCTCCCATGATGCGAATTTGCATCTGTTGTGAAGTGAATGTCACGCACGAATGAAGCGAGTAAACTCAAAATGTTCAAGCGTCCAACTTCTCGCGAATAGCGCAAATTATTTGCGTCCGGTGTGAACGCTACATAACAGACAGCAGACAAACGGCAATCCACCTGTCACTCAAAGTGGCCACGCCCTTAATTATGCAGAACTTTAATGCTTTATATAATATAAACGAATGAGTTATAAAAACATTCACCCCCCTCACAGTCGTCATAAAGGGCAAAATTAGCCGTACAGACCAAAAGCACAATGTGTCCCAGACTGTAAACATGTGTTCTTCTGCTGTAAAGTTGGGCATTTTAACATGAGCTCAATGAGATTCTGCTCCTTCTGGAGTCTGTCTCTAGTGGCCAGTCGATGAATTACAGTTTAACTCACTTCAGTATCGGCTTCAAGAGAAACTGCGGGAGGAGCTGCTTGGGGTAAGCAGAGAAACATCACATTTTCATTTTTGGGTGAACTATCCCTTTAACATGGAATACTGCTTTAATTCAAAAATAATAATAATAATTTAAGAATATATTTGTAATTGGGAAAATAGCTCATATAAATAAATATTGCATAGTATCATAAAATCCCCTCAAAATTGTAAATAAGAATAAAAAAAATATTATTGAAAATTGGTTTTCCTGAAAAAAAAAAAAAAGTGTGACCCATAAACGAAGAAGACCAGAGGGTTAAATCTCTTACACTCCGAGGTGTGCAGAAGCAGGCTCTTGTCGTTCAGGATGTCCTTGGGATGCATATGCAATGTTTTGGGAAATGAAGAGAGCCAGAGGGTTGAATGAAAGAAGTGCAGCATTGTGATCATTTTTAGATGAGCAGCTCATGATCTGTTGTAGGTTCACAGTAATGCGGTGAACTCCTTCTCTCCATATGCTGTGAGATTGCATTTGGGTACGCCACAGGCATCAGGTATTCTTTAATTTTAACATTTGCATAATCTCCAAACTTTCTGTGGGCAGATGATTAGGCTGCAGGATTTCACTGGGTTTGCAGTGACACGCGTCTGTCACGGAGGATTCCCTGCATTTCCTTTCTCACAAAATCAAGGGTTTGACAAGTGAAGAGATTAAGACACAAGTATCACATCTCTACTGATGAAGTGTTGAAGTCAAACATATCATGAACTTAAACACATTTGAAAGGCAGGGAAGAAAAACAGCAGCTGACACAAAGAAAATATTTGACTTTTACACTCTAAAAAATGCTGGGTTAAAAACAACCCAAGTTGGGTTGAAAATGGACTAACCCAACATTTGGGTTGTTTTAAGCAAACATTTAACCCAACCGCTGGGTTAGTTCATTTTCAACCCAACTTGGGTTGTTTTTAACCCAGCATTTTTAGAGTGTATGCATTTCTATTCATTTAAATTAAATGCTTTCACTGTGAACTGCTTGAGTTTTGAGCCAGAGATACAAATAAAGTGACGATACTTTCTATGAAGTATATGGCGATATACACAGCTTAGCGCACGTGGAAAGGTCACGCCTCTTAACGGGAGATGTATGCGCTCAATGATCTCTACAGCGTCCCTGGGAAAGCCAAACAAAGGTGATTTGACTCCGGGATGAAAATAACAGCGTCTCGACGACATGGCGACAAACACACTCAAACGCAACACTTCCTTTTCTCCACGCGACACTTCCTCTTCTCCACGTGGGACAGCAACAAGACCACGCCCCCTTTTGGGCGTATTCTTGTGGGCGGAGGTTAGTCTGTTCTACTGACGTCATTAATGAAGGAAGTACCAGGATGTAGTCCAAGCCGGCCGTTCGCTGTAGGCTTTGAAAGGGAACTTCTGTTAAATAAAATATCTCGCTTGGCATTGAACTTTGAGCTTTATAATTTTACAGGTATTATTTATGCTCTAACAGCAACATTACACACTAACTAAAGTTTGAACAGTGGGATCACGAAGAACGGGACCTTTAAAAGACATTTCGTATAATCATGAGTTCATGCATTCATTGCTTTCATGAGTGTGTTCTCGTTTACTACATAACTGTCTAACGGTAGCCATTAGTTTTATTTTCCTCATGTCTTGTTGTTAGATTGCGTTTGGAGTCGGCCTCTCTCAGGGCTTGAATTATTGCCTTTTAATATCAAACACGTCAAGCTCGCGATTTTCTTATTCGTCCATTCATTCGTCTCATCCTCATTATATAATGAAGAACTTCTGTTCTGTCATTTGCCAGATGTGATGCAGGGAAACTTTAATGTTAGTTTTTATTTTATGTGCAGGTTTTTAGCCTATTCAGTGCCGCGTTTTCTTCATCCCATTAACACATCCTGTTATGCAGAAGACTTCATGACTTCTTGAATATTCAGAGTTTTGCCTTCTTGAAAATACGGTATTTTCACCAAATATCCTGCGTTGGAATTTACTTGTTAATAAAGTAATGCGATAAAATGTCCACCCTGTTGTCTGTGTTCTGTATTTTGCTTAATATATTTATGTTTTTAGTAATTTTTGTCTTTTGGGACAGTGATAAATTGTAAACAATTGTTACTACAAAATATTTAATTGGACCAGTTTCACAGTAAAACATTTCTCCAATTCAACATTTTCTAGTGACCGATCACATCTGATTTTTTTAGTTGGCCAAATTGAAAAATTTCGATGTGATCGGTCACTAGAAACTTTTAAATTGGAGAGGCCTGCCATTTTTTACAGTGTATCATTTGGTGTTTAATGTAATCAGTACAGTTAAAAACTTTTTACAGTTCAAAGCTGTATTATTTAAAGGTTTATATTGTAATAATTACATGTACACTATACAAAATGTACAGTAAAAATGTAAAGATTTTTACAGTTTTTACCGTTTACCGTTAAAATCACGATAGTTTTTTACATTTTTACGCGTTCCCCTCGGTTTTCGGTTTTATTCTGCAGAAACGCTTTACTCTCACTGCAGTGTGAACAAGTGTCATAGCAGCCGGCGAGAGAACGCACAGAGTAACGTCATCCCATCATCAACACACTCAGATGTGTCTAATATGATCAACAGAGCTGCGTTACCTCACACTCATGAGCGGAGGAGCGGAAGTGGCGACTGTGTCATAATAAAAGTCCAGCCGGCGACTGTGCATTAATAAAAGTCCAGCCGGCGACTGTGTCATAATAAAAGCCCAGCCGACGAGTGTGCATTAATAAAAGTCCAGCCGGCGACTGTGTCATAATAAAAGCCCAGCCGACGAGTGTGCATTAATAAAAGTCCAGCCGGCGACTGTGTCATAATAAAAGTCCAGGCGGCGACTGTGCATTAATAAAAGTCCAGCTGGCGACTGTGTCATAATAAAAGCCCAGCCAGCGACTGTGTCATAATAAAAGTCCAGCCGGTGACTGTGTCATAATAAAAGCCCAGCCGGCGACTGTGTCATAATAAAAGTCCAGCCGGCGACTGTGTCATAATAAAAGTCCAGCCGATGACTGTGTCATAATAAAAGTCCAGCCGACGAATGTGCATTAATAAAAGTCCAGCCGGCGACTGTGCATTAATAAAAGTCCAGGCTGCGACTGTGTCATAATAAAAGTCCAGCCGGCGACTGTGTCATAATAAAAGTCCCGCCGGCGACTGTGTCATAATAAAAGTCCCGCCGGCGACTGTGTCATAATAAAAGTCCCACCGGCGACTGTGTCGCGAGCCGTGTGTTGCGTTCATCTTATGAACAATCGCTCCAGCGGTTCCTCAGCTCCACAACACTCGGTCCTGCTCTGCTTCAGACTACAGTAACGTTAATAATAGCATCCATCAACATGATTTCTGCCCGAGTCCTATCCCGATTCTTTCCCACCGGCTGTGAGCTGAAGACCACATGTCCCAAGATTCTGCGCTCAAACGTGCCGTCATCAAACTACGCCTTTGTTTTGAACAGGCGACCTCTAGCGGACGGAAAAGTTACATAGTGCACCTTTAAAGGAGATTTTCTCAATATTTAGATTTTTTGCACCCTCAGATTCCAGATTTTCAGTAGTTGTATCTCAGCCAAATCCGATCCTAACAAACCACACATCAATGGGAAGCTTATCAGCTTTCAGATGATGTATACATCTTAATTTCAAAAACTTGACCCTTATGACTGGTTTTGCGGTCCAAGGTCACATATTATTCATCCCTTAATCCTACCCGATATCTGAACTCAATCACTACAACAGCTACCGTACATACAGTACTATCAATACACCTCAATCAGGAGGTTAATCGTGAATATGTGTTCCCTAATCACCGCTGTTCATCTGAAGTGCTTCTCCCTCTTCACAGCGCAATTTTTCCCTCAAAAGACTTTTATCAAGGTCAGATCTTCAGCGATTCAGTAAGTGCCTGGTTTGATGCTGTCTAAACGGAAACAGGAAGAGGACAATGAGGAGAACAGGATTACTGGGGGTTGTAGTTCCTCGGTGAAATGCTTTCCCAGTAATCCTATTATCCCAGCTCAGTCCGTTGTGCTCCAGTTCTGCTGGACCGCAGGGGCCGCCGCCAGCATTTCTGATGTCATCGGGTGATTAAGGACGGACAAAGAGTGTCACTGAAGGAGATCTGGAAGGGGATTTTTCCGGTTTTTCCTTTTTTTTTTTTGCAGTGATGTTATTAAACTGTCCAATCCCCTGAGTGCAGTGACCCACGACCTTCACTTTGACCACATGAGTGGAGCTTCATGCACTTTTTGTGAAATAATCTTACAAATAAGATTTAGTGAGAGGTTTTCTATTGGTATTCTATGGGAAACTATTGTTCGGTAGGAAAGGGTGGCAAAGATGTCTTTTTTCCCAATTCTTAAGACGCTGCCTCACTGGTGACTTAATGTTACTTTGATTTTATAGGCCAGTGGCGCTTCTTTTGTGTTGTTATCAATAATTACTCTTCCATTATTGGATGGCAATATCCCCAACTTGGTCAGATATTAGTTTAATTTCAAAATTCAAACCTAGAATTAATGTGTCCGGGCTGATTAACCTCTTACACTCCAATGACCCTGATAAGGATTATGAGATTATCAAGTATATACTTTAAATGTTAAATGTCTGTGGAGGAGCTCTGAGCTCACCATTTGAAAGCTTAGGGTCTCTACTTTCTGGAGATATGCATCACTTATAACAATAAATTACAATAAATTACTCTGGGACCATTTCCGCCTGGATTTGGCCGATCCAAATTGAAAAGCTTCCCATACACACACACACACAGTGTCTCTAAATACACAATACTGGTGTAATTTTACAGGAAACCCTTTGAAGTTTCATAAAACACTGCTAAAAGTGATAAAAATGTGAGTATATGTTGTCTGAGCTGTAATAAACCCCACAAAAAAGAGGCGCTTTTTAATTGTTTGGTTATAAATTCAGTTTTGAAAGTGTGTAACCTGTGTGCTCTAGCACCCTGCAGACAGTTTGGGCTGTTTCCAGCAAATGTCAGCAAATTACAATCATTTTGTGACACTGGGATATTGGATATACCGCTCTATATGGGGAGACTTGTATATTGGAGAGATTTGGGTAGGCGGAAAATACATAAAAAAGGTAATATTCCTCCCGCAGATAAATGTGAATAAATATTGCATACATGATACAGCCCAAATTCGTTTTCCAGTATGTGCTGCCATCTTGTGGAAACAGCCCAAACTGTCTGCAGGGTGCTAGAGCACACAGGACCTGAGTTACACACTTTCAACCAAACATTCAAAAAGTGCCTCTTTTTTTTTCTTTCTTTTTTTTTTTTTTTGCTGGGGGGGAATTACAGCTCAAACAACATATACTTACATGATTGTCACTTTTAGCAGTGTTTTATGTAACTTCAGAGGGTTTCCTGTAAAATGACACCAAAATAGTGTATTTAGAGAAGACTGTATGTGGGTATGGGAAGATTTTAAATTTTGGGAGACCAAATCCAGGCTGGAAATCCCCAAGAATGGTCCCAGAGCTAAGGAGGTTTAAAACTTAAAGTGCCCTTATTATGCTTTTGAGATATTCCCTTTCATGTGTTATAGAGTTTCAAAGATCAAAGTGCAGATGAATGGAGTTTTTGTCGTCAGTTATTCAGTCTTACTTTCTGTTACAGTGTAACAATGTAAATAATTTGCATAATGCCAGCCTCTGGTCTTGATTGGCTGAGCAGCGTCTCTTAGCCCCGCCCTCACTCACTGTAGTCGTTTCTGAGACTGGAAGAGTTTGGTTGGTGTTGTTCATGTGGAGAAGACGCTGTTTCTGCTGAGATTGAGATGGTCTGTGTGGACTGTGTGTCAAGAGATTCAGATATGATAATCAGCGCTTGGTATCTGACCAATCAGAGCAGAGACTCTCAGAGAGGCGGGGTTTGGAGAGACCGAATCCTTGATGGAAGCGAAAGAGCTGATGCTCTTTTTTTTTGCTGAAATTCAAGTGACTCCAAAATAGGAACCCTTAAAATACCGTAATAGGTGCACTTTAAGCCAACTTATAGGAATGTTATAAACATATTTATCCAATTGTATTTTTCTGACCAGTAGGTTTAAGCAATGACATCATCAGTTCGAATCCAGCCAAACAAAGCATCGTAAAAGGAATAGCTTGACTTTGCTATAGGGCGTAATCAAAAATCCATCCAAAAACGTTTGTGATGTTGTGATGTGAGCCAAACATGATGAAGACTAAAGGACAAAAATTGTAGGTGAAGCACAAAAAAAATCAAAATCCAACATGGTGGTTGAGTCAATCTAGTCGGAAAGTCAAATCAATAAATTCGCTCAACCCAACATGAGGTTAGAAATCTGAGGAAAACCAACACAAAAACGAAACGTCCCCAGACAGGGGTTTTATACGCTGAAGAAAAAGTTAAAAGTGTGGAGGACTCTCAGACCCATCCCAATCAATGCGCCGAATGTCATTGTTTTGTTCTGGCAGACCAAAGAAACGGCATCACAAGAACACCTAACCCTTAATGATAACGTCCTAACCGCGTGTCCGAATCTGACATAAAACCCTACAGGGTTGGAGGTTTAAGGGTATCGATCTGTCCCAGGTTAGCTCTGCCGTCTGATGCTGGAGCACAGGGATATTCATGACATATTGTTGAAGTTTCCAGTTATTCCTCTCAAAGAGCAAAGCTCAAATCTCTCTCGGCTCCTCTGTGATTGAAGATGCTGATAGAGATGATAAATCTTTGTTCTTATTGCTTTCTTCTGCCATTTTCTCAGAGCTGAAGTTGAGAATGAAGATTTATGGCGGCTCATGACTGTAGAGGTTTTCTGAAAATTAGGCGGCTGTTTTTATATAGTTGCCACGACATATTTACAAATACATGCATCTTAAATAAGCACTTTTTTTATTGGACATTTTCCTCCGTGATGAGGAATTTGTTCCTAATCGCTGGACTCAAGAAAGGATTTGTTGAGATGTCTTATGTGTATATGCAAACTCACTGCTTTTAAAGCAAAAACATCTCCAATGTAAAACGTGTTGATTGGCAGTGAATACCGTCGTCTGGTCTTGAGAGTAGAAAAGCTTCTGTGTATACAGGAACATTTTTCAAAATCCTCATTCAAAGTAACACACATGCTGGTCGTCATCTTTTCTGCAACAAAAGGCAAAAACCTTCAAGTGATGGCTGCCTTATGTGTGGACCATTTCCATTGAATTTTCTCAGAAACCCAAGGCTAGATGTACAATAACCTGAAGAAAGTCCATTATTAGTGGCTTCACCTTAATGCAGTGGCTTTGTACCAAATCATAGTGTTTGCTGCGGAATAGCATGCTTGTCTACCAATTTATCTGTTTCTGTGTAAATTAAAGTTCGGCAAAAATCAACAATGGCATGGTCTAGAGTAGACCCGTTAAAATTACAGGAAATCCATTCTCTGCATTTTTGGCCTGGATATATAAATGGCTTGCATGTGTAATTAAATGTGCATTTGCCAAGCCATGTGCATTTTTTAAAATACCTACTGTAAGATTTTCCTTTAAGACTTAATACAGTATATAATGCACTTACAAAAAGCTGGGTTGAAAACAACCCAAGTTAGGTTGAAAATGGACTAACCCAGCAATTGGGCTGTTTTAAGCAAACATTTAACCCAACCGCTGGGTTAAAACAACCCATTCACTGGGTTAAAACAACCCAATTGCTGGGTTAGTCCATTTTCCACCCAACTATTTTTTAGAGTGCATTATAAAAGATTTCTAATGCATTAGTTGTGACTTGCAATGCACCTTATGCATTGTATAACTGTAACCACAGTACTACATTATAATACTTATCTATTAATTGTTATACATTTACAAGGCATAATGTATTTTAACTTTGGTTATTAATGCTGGGTTAAAAAGAAACCAAGTTGGGTTGAAAATGGACACCGATCCTTGTTATCAATTGGGTTGTTTTAACCCAGCATTTGGGTTGTTTTAACCCAGTGGTTGGGTTAAATGTTTGCTTAAAACAAACCGATTGCTGGTTAAGACAACCCAATCGCTGGGTTAAAACAACTCAATTGATAACCCAGCATTTTTTAGAGTGTGGCTTGCATGTGTAATTAAATGTGCATTTGCCAAGCCATGTGCATTGTTTTTATACCTACTGTAAGACTGTCCTTTAAGCCTTTATATATAATGCACACTCTAAAAAATGCTGGTTTCAAAACAACCCAAGTTGGGTTGAAAAGGACTAACCCAGCAATTGGGTTGGTTTAACCCAACCACTGGATTAAAACAACTCAAATGCTGGGTTAAAACAACCCAATTGTTGGGTTAAAACAACCCAATCGCTGGGTTAAAACAACCCAATTGCTGGATTAGTCCATTTTCAACCCAACTTGAGTTGTTTTTAAACCAGCATTTTTTAGAGTGCATTATAAAAGATTTCTAATGCATTAGTTGTGACTTGCAATGCACCTTATGCATTGTATAATTGTATCCACAGTACTACATTATAATACTTATCTATTAATTGTTATACATTTACAAGGCATAATGCATTTTAACACCTGGTTATGAAAATATATAATGCTGGGTTAAAAAGAACCCAAGTTGGGTTGAAAATGGACTAACCCAGCAATTGGGTTGTTTTAACCCAGCGGTTGGGTTAAATGTTTGCTTAAAACAACCCAATTGCTGGGTTAAAACAACTCAATTGCTGGGTTAGTCCATTTTCAACCCAACTTGGGTTCTTTTTAACCCAGCATTTTTTAGAGTGTGGCTTGCATGTGTAATTAAATGTGCATTTGCCAAGCCATGTGCATTCTCTTTAAATGCCTACTGTAAGATTGTCCTTTAGGCCTTTATATATAATGCACACTCTAAAAAATGCTGGTTTCAAAACAACCCAAGTTGGGTTGAAAATGGACTAACCCAGCAATTGGGTTGTTTTAACCCAGCGATTGGGCTGTTTTAAGCAAACATTTAGCCCAACCGCTGGGTTAAAACAACCCAATCACTGGGTTAAAACAACTGAATTGCTGGGTTAGTCAATTTTTTAACCCAACTTGGGTTATTTTTAACCTAGCATTTTTTAGAGTGTGCATTATAAAAGATTTCTAATGCATTAGTTGTGACTTGCAATTCACCTTATGCATTGTATAATTGTAACCAAAGTACTACATTATAATACTTATATATTAATTGCTACACATTTACAAAGCATAATGCCTTTTAACTTTGGCTATGAAAAGATATAATACACTATGGGTACATTTTATAATGCATTCCACACATATGCTTTAAATAAAGTGTCTCCAAAGACTCTACACACTCTAATATTTGTGAATGTAGTTGTTTTATTTCAGTCAGATGGGGAAATAAATGTGTCTGAGTATCTGTGCAGTGCATCAAAAAACAGAAACAGGCCATCTGTCATAAATGAAGTGGGCGCTTGCAGTGTAGACAGCTCTATTTTTGAATAGGTATTGTCTAGTTTTGTCACGTCGTGCACTCCTCTCTCTTCCAGTGAGCGCTGTGAGGAATTATTCACGGCCCGTGTGGAGACAGTCATGGGTCAGGATCTGACACCACGCTAATTGGCGACCTCTGGTCTAGACCGACATAAAACCACAAACACAAGATTCCTGTGACAGGCTTTAGATTATAATTTAGACATTGACAATTGGTGGGCACCAACCTGATAAAATGACCAGCGAGCTTCATGTACAAAATCATTTGAGTTCAATAAAAATGTCCACAGTAGCATGACCACTGCAAACAAACTGCAAAACTTCCATTGGATTGCATGCATAGCACATAACTGATAATATCAATGTTTGATTATTGCTAAAATATTTAGCATTTTAAGGTCGGTGTAGGAGCCATAGTTACTAGTTTATTTAATTTGTATCAATTTGTTCATTTAAATATAATTTTTGTTGTTGTATTATTAATTCTTTATTTCTTTGAGTGTGTGCCCTCTATAGGTGAGAGGAAAGTTTAAAGGATATGCCACCCCTGACAGGATGGGGGCGCTGGTGCAAGAGCACACAGTTTTTGACCGTACACATGGGGAACGACAGAAAGCAGCCTTGGAGTTGTTTGTTTGATTTATGCTACAATGCATCTTTATTTTTGATTTAATAAACTTCAGTTATCGTTTTGAAACATCAACAAGCCTCTTTGGATCTATTCATGCTATTTTGCACGCGTCAGAAGTATTGCACCATCACCTCTCACAGTGGCCAAGAAACAAGGGACAAAATTGGAAATTCAAGCTTGTTTTGCCGCTACAGTCGGCATGAAAGGGAAGTTGCACTCATCTTTTCTTCTCTTTTGTGCTGTATATCCGAGTGAAATGCTTCACAAACAAGAACAAATGTAGGACGGGGCTTGACTTTGTCAGTTGAGAATTGATTGGACGGTTGTGGTTTGCAATTGGTGGATCTCATGTGAGTGACAGGTTGCCCCGCCCTCGTCCTCAGAGAAAAGATGAGAGAGAGAGAGAGGGGGGGGGGGGGGTTGTTGAGTAGTATAAAACTACACCAAAAGTTGATGTTAATTTGCTATGTACCAAAAAAAGTGCTATTAAAGAAGGGCAGTTGCTATAGCATGAAATTCCTGTACCCTTTGAACAAGTCTATTGGCGTTGACGGTCGGGTGGATCTCCATATCAATTGCTCTCGCAATCTTAGCAATGAGCTTACGATACATTAAACACAAAGCATGGTGATTTATTAGGACATTGTAATTATATCCTGGCAGAGCACTAGTGGTTTGGGTTGGGGTGAAGCAGTGGACTCGCTCACACACAAAGACTCATTCGGCTCATTAGCTGCTGCATGCTACAGCATTAATCAGCATTTCATGTAATGGGATGCCACTGGAAGGACAATACCGCACCGTCTGCAGTTTACCCACCACACATCGATACTGGGCTTGGCAGGAGAAGAGGGTGGTTTACTTGACCTTGGTGGGTTGAGAGGCTTATTTCTGTTACGTGGGGAAAATGTAATTGACGTCGATATGTTTTGAGTGCTTGTGAAGAACACAAGTCTAGTTTTCTGTCTCCGTCGAGTTAACTGTGCAATTCTTAAAGGATCCTTGACACCTTCTCATTCATGGTGGTTGCTACTGCTTATAATATAAACCCTAACCATCAGTATTAAACCATGGTAACTTGTCCCACATACTTTATGATTATCTCCTCAAATCATGTGTCTTGTTGAGGAGAGGTGGATAAAACAGGTGAAACAATCCCAGAGATTTACATATATACATCTAGAGACCAGAGATTTGGATATCTAGAGACCAACCTGATTTCACAGGAAAGCGTAGATGGCAGTTTCGTATGAATTCATGTAGGGAACAAAACATGATTTTTTTAGAAGAAAAGTAACCCCACCCTAAACTCCCCTGGTCTCAAGAGGCGTGCTAGCAACTGACGCTAACGGCTGCTGTCTTTAGCGTCCCACACCGGGGTTTGAATCCCGTTTGAAATGGGTTGAATAGGACCAGTTACATTTGGTGCCGTGACCCGGGTGGGAGTGAGGTTTAGGGGGATGAGTGTAACGGAAGCAAGCTATTAAGAGCTGTGCATATAAACCTCACTCAACTGGCCTCAGAAGGCATGTTATCAGCTGCGGTCTTTAGCGTCCTTGTTAGCACACCCACCTCCCATGCCAGAGACCCTGGTTCGAATCCCGCTCGGAGTAGGTCCAGGAGGACCAGTTAAATTTGGTGCCATGACCCAGTGAGGAGTGAGGTTTAAGGGGATGAGTGTAACGGAAGCAAGCTAGTAAGAGCTGTGCATGTGAACCTCACTCACCTGGCCTCAGGAGTCGCATTGGTGGCTGCGGTCTTGACGTCCTTGTTAACGCACCTGCCTAACATGCCAGAGACCCTGGTTTGGACTGGTTACATTTAGTGCCACGACCCAGATGGGAGTGAGGTTTAGGGGGGGTGAGTGTAATGTAGGCTAGTAAGTGCTGTGTGTGTAAAACTCACTCCCCTGGCCTCAGTGCGTCAACTATTGCTATTGCTACTAGGCTGCGGCCTTTTGCAGCCTTGTTAGCACAGAAATATGCATGTAAACCTTACTCCCTACCTCCCATTTTGGAAACCCTGGTTCAAATCCCGCTCCCACCAATTTGCCATAACGTAAAAACTGTTATGACTTGTCATGAGATTGAGCAAGGAAACAAGTATCTAGCAACCATCTTGTAACAGCCTAACCACCCAGAACACCCAAGCATCACTGCCGTGTGTTTGTGTTTTCGTCAGATTATGTCCAAAATCCTTGTTAGCACACCCACCTCACATGCCGGAGACCCTGGTTCGAATCCCACTCGGAGTAGGTCCAGGAGGACCAGTAAAATTTGGTGCCATGACCCGGCTGGGAGTGAGATTTAAGGGGATGAGTGTAACGGAAGCAAGCTAGTAAGAGCTGTGTATGTGAACCTCACTCACCTGGCCTCAGGACTCGTGTTGGTGGCTGCGATCTTAGTGTCCTTGTTAGCGCACCTACCTCCCATGCCAGAGACCCTGGTTCGAATCCTGCTCAGAGTGGGTCAAGTTGGACTGGTTACATTTAGTGCCATGACCCAGATGGGAGTAAGGTTTAGGGGGGGGTGAGTGTAATGTAAGCTAGTAAGTGCTGTGTGTGTAAATCTCACTCCCCTGGCCTCAGGAGGCGCGTCAGCTATTGCTACTAGGCTGCAGCCTTTAGCGTCCTTGTTAGCATGCCCACCTTGCACGGCAGAGACTCTGGTTTGAATCCTGCCCAGGACGGGTCGTGTAGGACTGTTTACATTTGGTGTCGTTAGGTTTAGGGGGTGAGTGTAACGGAAGCAAGCTAGTAAGAGCTGTGTGTTTAAACCTCACTACACTGGCCTCAAGAGGCATACTAGCAACTGACGCTAAAGGCTGCAGTCTTTAACCTCCTTTTTAATGTGCCCACCTGCCACGCAAGCAACCTTGGTTCGAATCCAGCTCAGAGAGGGTCGTGTAAGACAGGTTACATTTGGTGCCGTGAGCCAGATGGGAGTGAGGTTTAGGGGTGGTGAGTGTAACGGATGTAGGCCAGTAAGAGCCGTGCGTGTTAACCTTACTCCCCACCTCCTACGTTGGAAACCCTGGTTTGGACTGGTTACATTTAGTGCCACGACCGCGATCTTAGTGTCCTTGTTAGCGCACCTACCTCCCATGCCAGAGACCCTGGTTCGAATCCTGCTCAGAGTGGGTCAAGTTGGACTGGTTACATTTAGTGCCATGACCCAGATGGGAGTAAGGTTTAGGGGGGGGGGTGAGTGTAATGTAAGCTAGTAAGTGCTGTGTGTGTAAATCTCACTCCCCTGGCCTCAGGAGGCGCATCAGCTATTGCTACTAGGCTGCAGCCTTTAGCGTCCTTGTTAGCATGCCCACCTTGCACGGCAGAGACTCTGGTTTGAATCCTGCCCAGGACGGGTCGTGTAGGACTGTTTACATTTGGTGTCGTTAGGTTTAGGGGGTGAGTGTAACGGAAGCAAGCTAGTAAGAGCTGTGTGTTTAAACCTCACTACACTGGCCTCAAGAGGCATACTAGCAACTGACGCTAAAGGCTGCAGTCTTTAACCTCCTTTTTAATGTGCCCACCTGCCACGCAAGCAACCTTGGTTCGAATCCAGCTCAGAGAGGGTCGTGTAAGGCAGGTTACATTTGGTGCCGTGAGCCAGATGGGAGTGAGGTTTAGGGGTGGTGAGTGTAACGGATGTAGGCCAGTAAGAGCCGTGCGTGTTAACCTTACTCCCCACCTCCTACGTTGGAAACCCTGGTTCAAGTCCCGCTCCCACCAATTTGCCATAATGTAAAAACAGTTATGAATTGTCATGAGATTGAGCAAGGAAACAAGTATCTTGTAACAACCTAACCACCCCATCACTGCAGTGTGTTAGTGTTTTCGTCAGATTACGTAAAAATCTTAGCCTGGATGCCATCTGAATTTAGCCCCGCCCACAACATTTGAGTTCGGGAAATTCTGGACTTGATCCGTTGTGGAGAAACTAAGCCCGAACATGAGACCAATGAAATTGTCAGGGCGGGCTTTATACGATGATGGACAGATGATTAACAGTAACGTAAGCATTCACCAAAGAGTGCTTGGGTTGAATTCGTTCTAATCCTAAACTTGTTCATATATGCGTTCACCTTTACTATTTCTCTCAAAAATGATGATCGTGTTTGTAAGTACTGATGATCGTGTATCCTTAAATTATTTTTACAACACCAGCAAAGACCGTTTACACACATCTTCTTCTTCCAGCGTTCGTGCAGTTGAGTTCTGTTTTTGGTTTTTGGCTCTGATTGGTTGTAGGTCTATCCAATTGGCTCGTATTCTGACTAGAATTGAGTATGATGACGTCAGGCTATAAAAATCTAGCATTGTCAGTGTTTAGATTTTTGAACCTTGACTAAAACAATCCACCATTATCTGTTTTTATAAGGGTGATGGAACCCAGGCTCATTAAAAGAACATGCCTTTTTCCCCCAATGAGCCTGGTTCCTGCTTTCATCGAGTTTTGGGGTTCTCTTTCTTTTTACTTTTTTTTTGCCCGAAACATTTAAGACCATCAGAACGATGATAATAATCACCAATTTCTAATAGTTAATAACTTGTACTTGGCATTTTCTACAACTTCTCAGACCTGGGATTTGCATTACCAATGATATGGGAAAATGACCTGAAAGCAGGATTGTATTTGTCCTGTGGTGAATTCCTTTAGTCTCATTGGGGTTCTTCAGCAGTGTAACAGTGCATTGTGTTTGATTCCTGTTACTCTCATCCTGGAAGTCTGTAAACCTCAATGCCTCTGTGTGTCCTTGAGCGAGACATTTAACCCACGTTCCCTCAGGAGCATTGAGCAGGTTTCTACTTCATCCGTACCTGTTAGGCTAGAAAACAAGTAGCGTCTGCTCAGAAAACAGCCTGAGATTAGAAAATGCATGGAGTAAATCTGCAGAGAAGTGAAAATTGTGGCATGCTGACTTCCCAGCTAACAGCGAACGTTCTCAGAACCTTTGGTTCTCTCAAAGTTATGAACAAACGTTCAAGTAATAAAATGTTCATTCAGAGTTATCTGGTCTTTAACAGCATAAAATGTTCCAGAACGTTTTCCCTAAACGTTCGCATACCTATGAAAGGCTTCGTGTTTTGGACAGTTGTCTTAGAAAATGTGTACAAACAAGCATTGGCCTTCTTATTAAATATAGCATTTTAATGAGAAATAGATTATTATTTGAAACATTCATTTTGAAGAAAGCCGATATAGTTATTTCAACAGAACAGCAGAAATTACATAAAGTACTTGAAAGCAGTTTCTCAACCCACTGAACGCTCTATCGGATAGTGAGATGGTGTCGTACATGGTTTCTGTAACAGAAGTGTGTGTGTGTGTGTGTGTGTGTGTGTGTGTGTGTGTGTGTGTGTGTGTGTGTGTGGAAAGCATGTGCTCGTGTAGATTTAGCTTGGACCGGATCCATTTCAGCTGGTGATGATCTTGTGGGAGACCTGCGATATTTACAGAACTTGTGCTCGAGGGGGTTTGTGTCGTGTTTAACGGGCTGCTGTGATCTAAGAAGAGCTTTTGTTTCCATGGCTATATCAAGACAAAATAGGTATTTACACTTATAATACACATTTAACTCTAATTCATTATCCAAGTTAAGTCTCCTCTCAAGAGGTTATTTTCAATTCATGCAGAGTACAGCAAGAAAGCTTTTGGCCCTGTTCCCATGAGTCAAGTGGCATGTGTTTAGAATTAGATTTAGTATTCTTCCTGTTAAACAAAGAAAATAAAGAAAACGTGAAGGAAAGCATTAAAGGGATAGCTAACAGGCACTTAATAAGATTGGATAATAATGAGAAAAATAATCATAATTAATGCTTATAATAATGGCATGCTCCGTATCCTAGAAATAACTAGTGAACGTTAAATCAAAATCAAAATCCCCCCTCCCCCCGCTAAGATTTTAGAGCAGAGATTAATCTATCGACATGTCAAAAAGTTAAACCTGAATTGCATCAAGGAATATAAAACCCAAATGAAATATTATAAAAGTAAAGTGTACATTTGGTATACAAGCAGATTTTGAGATTAAAACCGTCATAGATATTTGAAGCTTTAATATACTGTTCTTGTGGATTCACTCTGTTAATGAAAATGCAATGGCTTTACAATGTCATGCCATAATCCCGCAGCACATATACTATATCATTTTCTTTTTTTCTTTTTCTTTTTTTTTCAGACCACTGTGCTATATTTCATTAGAAAAAGACTGTAAAACAAAAATACAAAAGCAATTTATAGGACATTTCTCACAAAATGTGCCCATCTTCTTCTTTTTTTCTTCTTCATCCCTCTGAGAAATGTATGGCTTTATGCTGACCCTTAAAGAAATGAAGGAAACAATGTTCACGGTGCTGCAAAAAAGCTCGACACATCAGCGATCACAACGTGTACATTATGCGAAGCGGTACGAAATAGCATGAATCGATTATGTTCAACCGTAGATACCGATAGCCACTCGAACCTCGCTGAAGAACAAGAGCGCGGATCTGAAAATACAGGACAGGATTCGGTTCTCCAGGCGAGCGGCAATAAAACTGGACATCCGGCGAGAAACGATGGACGCCTGTACTGAACTCACTCACTGCCAAGCTCTCTATGAAAGGACAAGACACAGTACAGTCAATGAATCCTTGCGCTGTATAAAATGTGTATCGGTCTCGAATTAACTCCTGCGTTTTGGTTCTGCCCTTGCGTTACATCTCTAAAAACGTGTTAAGAATGGCAGTTTAAGATGTACCTTTGTTCCCTCAAAGTAAAATCAAGGCCTCTGTGTCACTGGATGTTGAATTTAATAGTTTGTGATCTTTTCTCGTAATTCTCTTTTAGGAAATGACAGACATGCTTCGACAAATATGATACAGTCATTTTTTTTGTTTGTTGTTGAGCTAAAATGATTTCTCTCCGTATTTTTAGTTTCCGTTTAACAATTACACTTACAAAGTTGTTAATAATACATCAAAAAAGCAAAGCAAAAGATTCCAAATCAAACCGAGAAAGAAAATAATTCTTTTAGGTTGTCCTCAGTACAACGTTTCTTCTTCTTTCCAATTGTTTTCAGCAAAGTTTGGTAGTCAGGTGGTCTGATTGTTTCAAGATTTCTGTGTTGTACATGTCCAAGGCGTGATTGACGCGAATCATCTCGCTGTTGTTGAGCTTGAGCCGGTGTTTCAGCATACAGGAGAACAGGTCCAGCTGGGGCTTCCCAGGGGCCACCGGAGGGGCCAGACGGTTAATCCTCTCCCGGATGTCCAGCAGCAGGAGCATGATGGACGAGGACGAGTAGAACTGGGTCCCCTGCGTGTACGACTGGTTGACCTGCTGCACGGCGCTCCTCAGCAGGTCGGCGTTGAACCGCAGGCTGTAGCCGAACACTTGTATGTCGGAGATCTTGATGTAGATCTGCCGCTTGTTGGGGTCAGATAAGTCCACCGGGCCCTGGCCGGTGTCGTTCCGCAGGACGGTGGGCACCTTGGCGCGGCTTCGCAGGTAGATGTGCACCGTCTCGAAGAAGGTCTTCCAGCGGTTCCCCAACAGCAGGGTCCAGTTAAAGCACTGCGAGTTCTGCAGTCGCACCTTCTCCCAGCGCGGGTACCCGTGCTCGCCGAACGGCATGCTCCATCCCTCCGAGTGGCTTCCGCTGAACGGGTTCACGTAGACGAAGAACATGGGGTCCACGCTGCTGTTGCGCATCTGGCAGATCTTCATGGACAGGCCCACGATCATGTGCAGGTAGTCCATGCGGTTCTTGTTGCTCTTGAGCGTCAGCGACATCCTCTTGCGCCACCGCGGGTCGAAGAAGGTCTCCAGGCGCACCTCGTTGCTGATGAAGGTGGTGTGGATGTGCAGACGCGAGTCCATCTTCTGCAGCAGGTACTTGAGCTCCAGGTCCTGGAAGTCCAGGTCCGTCTCGAAGCTGATGAACTGCTCGCTGCGCTCCGAGTCCACGTTCTGCGGCTCGCAGCGGCCACGGTACAGCTTGTAGCCCTTGTTGCAGGAGCCACATTGGGAGATGTTGGCCAGGCTGCACATGGCGCAACTGTTGTTGCCGCCGATCACGCACGGGATGGGCCGCTGGCAAAGGGTGGCCCCCGTGTGGCACACGCATGTGCGCTGGCTCTCCAGGAAGGCTCCCCAGAAGCCGTTCTCGTTGCAGTAGAGGAACGACTGCACGCGGTTCAGCCACTGTAGCACCGATCTGAAAGCAGACAGATAACAATGCAGTCAGGGATCCATTAATAATGCAGCGTTAAGTCAAGGCACAAAGCTAGCGCCTCAGCCTACTGACGTTTGTAACGGTCTAATCACTAAAATGGATAATGCATTCTGTCAAATTTTCCCAATGCACACCTCGTCCTTTCTCTCCCCGCAGGCATTTTGCCTTGTCATTCTGAAAGCCTTTGGAGCTTCTCTGCTGCGTCGGGATAAAACCAACGGCTGAATTTTGATTTCTGGGAGACAAAGCGCTGAAGGTTATGATGACATGTTAATGTCGGATGTGGGATATTCCTACTTCATAAAAGATGATGTTAGAGAGACAAAAAGGCAATGCTACAGTTCTCTAACGGCAACTAAGACCAAATTGTGGAGGATAAACGGCTCATTTACAGTGGATCGTTTACGTGGTGTTTTATCTTTGATTCATGGACACTATTTGCTTAAAGGTGAATGTTTATTAGGGGATTAATCAATACCAGTACTGGCATTGGTTTCAGGCTAGATACTGCACTCGTTCACTCAAGTCTAGTCACATTTATTTGCATGGCATTTCAAAGCAGCTTAACGTGAATAAACAGGGGGGGGAATGTTAATGGTGTAAAAGGAATCAATTATTACGTGAATTCAATTCCATCTTTAAACCCAGCCTCTCAGAAGATTCTATTAAAGTTATGAGCAAACGTTCTTCCAGATATCTGGGGTCTCATTTAAAAAAAAGTGTGTATGCTAAAATCCACGCCAACTTCACGCCTGGGCCTTACGAATCCTATAGACGGCGGAGTCGGGGGAACTATTTGGTGATCGAAGCTATTCTTGCCACTCTCAAGTAAAGGATTTGGACGTTGACTCTTTTATACGTTAATGACATTAATTAGGTGCCGTTTACAAGCCGGAGATCTGAAACCATTCAGCTGCACACGATTCCAAGATAATTTACGATCTGTAAGAGAGGCGTACACGTGTTTCTGTGCATGCGTTCCTTCTCTGAATCACATTGGAGAAATAATCATAAGATCATAAAGTAGGACCGTTTCGACGCAACATTCTATAAATGAGGCTGCTGGTCTTTAATAAGATTCTCGAAACGTTAGAACAAACACGTTATGTGGGTAACAGTTTATTTTGATGGTCCTTTTTGAACATTTTACTGACTATAAGTAACTTTGCAACTACATGTCAACTTTCATTTTAACCCTACCAGTCTACTAATACTCTACTAACACTTTGGCCCAATCCCATTTGTACCCCTTATGCTGCGTTCACACCAAACGCGAATAGAGCGTCAGGAGCGAGTGATTTCAATGTTAAGTCAATGGAATGGTGTGAACGCACCATTATGAAGATAGTGGTGTCAGTATTCAACTCAATTCAGTTCAACAACAGGGTCAAAGTTGCAAATTTAGTCTCATTATCCAACTCAATTCAGTTCAAATGTAGTTGTCATCTGATAGTTTCAGTTCAGTTGAATTGATACTATAACTACTGTAAAACAATGTGAATTATGCATTCCTGTACAAACCACAAAACCCGTGTGACCCAGTGAAAGTATAACTCATCAACATCTAACTAATTATATCAGAGTTTTCCTATTTGAAACACAAACATGTTTCTAAAACTAGATGTGTAACGTACGTTGAAAGCAAAGAATATGAGCATTCCTTGAGTTTTCAAAGACGGTAAACCTGTAAAATAAGCATCTCGTGGGATTCAATCTATATAAATAAAGCCATATTCCAAGCCAGACGTTATTTGATTTTCAGTTCGCTCCAGATTGCTTGACCAATAAAAAGCTTAAGTTTTGTCGCATTCATTTTGAAACCATACGCAGTCAACTCGCTTGTGGCATTTAATATTGCATTTTTTTCATATTTATTTGCAATAAGCGAGCTTTATGCGTTCTGACTCCCATATGTTATATTCTCTAACTGCTTTTCCCAATAGTGGCTTGCTGGTTTTATTTTGCACTATTATTTGTTTTACTGAAACAAGTGGCTGGCTTGAGTTGCCATGGGGGATGATATGGAGATGACGGGAAAGAATGCTGTTTGTTTTCACATCCTCATGTTTGTAATGGGGCATCAGAGCACTCTGCTGCACAAACTGCGTGACGTACATTACTGCAATTTCTGTTCTAATGGATGATGGAGGAGTAGAGAGAGAACAGACGCTAGAGTAAGCCATATACAGTAAGGGGGAGGCCTGTACATTTGCTTCATTTCTTTTTATTCAATTAAAGACGCTGCGAGCGATACTGCAACCTGTCAGATGTCTCCGAGATACAGTATGTGTCGGCATTTCACCAAACTCAACCAATAGACCTTAGACAGGGATGAACACGAGGCTGTGAGGGATAGAATTAAAGTGCGTTCAATGGTGTTCTTTAACCATGCACTGATTGTTCAGCTGATGAAACGTCTGTCCAGAAAAATACAAAAATAAATCAGTAGACAAAAACTACTCACTCTTTTCAATGCCGGATTTTCAAAAGGGTTGATTCTAAAAGATTATCATAATTATCGTAATTTCCTAGTCACACATAATCACGATTTAAGAAGTGGGAATTATGAAATTTCGTTATTGCTATGTCGTTATTTTCATCCCGCCATGCTCACACTCAAAAAAATAATACGTTGGATTTTTTTTTTATGTCAACAGGTTCCACGTAATTGGGTTATGTTAAATTTAATTAACATTCCTTATTTCAGTATTTTTTTTTTTTTACATAAGGTTAATTCAATGCCATTTAGTTGAATCAGGTTAACATTCTTAATGTTGTCCAAAACTATTAAATTTAATTATTCTAAAATGAATCCCGTTTAATTGATTATTTTTATTTAGTGAAATACTATTTTTACAACATTTACAAAATCTTATTGGCTAGCCAGAAGATGGTTTTGTTACATCCATGGCTTGCCCAAAGTAGTTGTTTTTTATTATTAAAACAGCTTTAATTGTTATTAGCAGGTCCTCAGCCCAAACACACGCTATACACTTCACCACAATAACTTCCCAAAACACTAACATAACATCAACTTTTAAATACCAACATAAAACATTAAACATTAAAAAGTCCATGGCTTTCCCAAAGTACACTCTAAAAATTGCTGGGTTAAAAATAACCCCAGTTGGGTTGAAAATGGACTAGCCCAGCAATTGGGTTGTTTTAAACAAACATTTAACCCAACCGCTGGGTTAAAACAACCCAATTGCTGGGTTAGTCCATTTTCAACCAAACTTGGGATATTTTTATCCCAGCATTTTTTTAGAGTGTAGTTGTTTTTTATTATTAAAACAGCTTTAATTGTTATTAGCAGGTCCTCAGCCCAAACACACGCTATACACTTCACCACAATAACTTCCCAAAACACTAACACAACACAATCTCTTTTAAATACCAACACAATAACAAAACATTAAACAATAAAAAGTCTCTCCATTTTCTCATCTTGTTAAAAATGCATAAAACAGCATTTTATTTAAACATTTACTCTCCGAATTCAGCCCCTTTGCAAAGCATGATGGGAAATGAAAGTCCTGTTTGATTGGGTTACTTGATTGAAACATGTTATTCCAAAATGAAAACATCAAGTTATGTCAAAGAGTAACGGTTTTAAGTCAATATAACATGAAGCAATTACATTTGAACCAGAAACCTGATATAATTGTGTTAAATCAAGATGAATTGCTTAAATAATGTGAACAGCATCATAAAATCATTTTTTGAGTGCACCGTCTGCTTAATAATTCATAAACATGCATTTGCTGTGCACAGTACTGTTTTAACCTAGTATGTTTTCAGTAAAAATAACAGGATCGTACAAATAGAGGAATGTTTTGCAAAGGCCAGCACATCGGAACGGAGCAGAAGGGATGTCGATTGCCAGACAGACTCAAAAGCGCTGAATAAGTCTGTTGGTACGCAGTTATCAATGAGGACGCGTTTCAGTGCGTGAGATTGTCCTGTTTTGTTGTTGCTGGTTTGTTGCATGAGCTCTTGAAGCTCCGCCCTCTTCTTGAAAACATAGCTAAACTTGGTATAATAAATGATCTGGGGGGTATTTTGAGCTAGAACTTCACATTCGCACCCTGGGGACATCATAGACTTATTTTAAAGGGGTCATGAACTGGCTTTTTTTAAATATATATACTGTTGTCTGAGGTCTACTTGTGACGTTTATGTGGTTTTTACATTCAGAAACAGTAATAGGCTATTTTCTGCCATGGTTTTGAGGCTCTCTGAAGGCACAGTCAGTTTTTATGGGCGTGCCGCACAGAAGATTGGAAGTAAACGCCCACTGCTATGATTGGATGAGCTTTGCATATTTAATGAGCTTCGGCTCCCACATGAGTACGCGAGGCATTGTTTCGAAAGTGTGGGACAAACGGCAACCGGAACACCGGAACAAACACAATGATTTATCTCTCATCCACCCGCAATTAATATGAATGTTATTTTATATTATTTGGCCCGCCTGATCGGTGGATATACGCGCGCCAACGTTGCAGACAGCATGATCAAAACTTCCGCGATTGTATTTTTCCTTCAACGTCAAGTCATGAGAGTGAACACACATCAAGAAGGGAATGTTATTTCGCTATTTAAGATGATTTGTATTGGTAGCCCGTCTGGAAAACACACAGCCCCGGGACGTTGGGCTGCCCTGTGACAGTGGTAATTTTTTACTCACATTAGTGATTAGCTTCATGCATTCATGTAATCTCATCCTGTCTGCAAATCCAGTATCTTGTTTACAAATGAATCCGCGGTTCAACCACTCATTCCTAATATTATAATCCGAAGGAAGCTTATGCAGGGACTGTGTTCTTGCACAACCAGGCACAGCGCAATGTATTACTCTCTTTGGCGTGTTTATAGATCGGTAGCGAGATCCGTTTAGCTCCACGAGTCGGTGGGCGTGGCTACAGAAGCAGGCGTACGTATTTATCTGTAGAGGCGGAGTTTCTGCTTTCTATGATGTCAGTGGTCGACATATTCTGAGATCTCTCGTTTTCTGGGCCTGGTGTCTATAAAAGCTTTTCTTTGACTAACAAGGAAGTTTTCAGCTCTGAAACTTACAGGATATTCTTATATTACAATGAACTTTTATATACCAAAGGCTCAAGGGAAAGTTGATTCCTCAATTCAGCACCCCTTTAAATTCTGTAAAAAAGGGGCATCATAGGTCTTCAAAAATGGCATCTAACCTGACTATGGTCTGTGGTTTGGGTTATCTCGTCTCATAAAGTTTCTGCCACGGACAAATCAACATCTTGGCAACCATCCCTAGCATCATGGTGTTTGGTTCTGCACAGCAAACATCTTCGGAAAATGCAAAGGTCTGTTATTTATGCAAAATTGTTTGTTATTGCAGAAAACAGCTGCTTTAAAATGCCGAAAATTATACATAACAAATATGCATGTTTTTGTTCATTACCTATGCAATGTATCAGTGTATGCACATATTAGGATGTGGCAGATACTTTATACAAAGCATACATGTTAAAAGCACATTGCGTAACTGTTCTGTCTATGCTGTGTGTGGGTGTAACTACGAGTCTTTTTCTCTCCTCAAAGTATCACAGTCATGGTTTATCAGGTAGAGCTAACAACATTAATTACAACAAGCCAGGAAGCGTAATTTTGGGGCTTTGCATAAACTGAAATGGACAGCATGGTTTGGTTACTCGTTTAATTGCATCGTTTGATTTGATTAAATATCACACTGGCTTTTGTGATGCATCCTCTCGTCAAATGGCACAGAAGTCCCTGAGGCGTGAATCTATCTGTCACTGCGGTGGCGGCTGTGGCTTTGCTCGGGTCAGAGCAATTTATCAGGCGATGCATCAAAAGGTGTTTACATCTGCATATGTGTCTGATTCATACTAGAGACTTTGGTGCCTTTGGAGTTTGTATTTCCCCTCATATTTAAACTTTATTTATCATAAAAGACTTAAATATCTTAGCCTACAACACAAGTCTCAATTATCATTTTAAGAAATGCATTATTAAACTTCTAAAGGCTACGGTTTAATGAAATAAATGTAAATAAAATCAAAGTAAAAACACTGCATTCTACATGATCGCCCTCAATTATGCCAAAAGATTGCTTATGATCTACTCATGACGAATTGTAACAATATGTCGAAGATGTTAGTAAGAGTGCATGCTTTATAGACTTGGTCAGCGTCGTGTCATAGCTGGGGGCGTGGCGTGGGGGAAAACAGTCCATTCCACCACAATGTAAATGCATGGGGTTAACCCAGTTTAGCCGGTGTAGAATCATTATGCTGCGTTCACGCCAAACGCAAATAGAGCGTCAAAATCGCGTCTACCGTGTCTAGTTGGACGCTTCAACATTTTGAATCCATTCGCTCAAGGCGCTCCAGGAGAAATATGTCATAAAACACCACTCTGCCTCTTTTCATTTTCATTATAAATATATAATAAACATTAATAGCCACACAAATGTGGTCCAGGCAACTCCTACATTATCTTCACTGCATGTATATTTAAATATTCTTAAAAAATAAAGTTATGAAACTTCTCTTTGCCCTCAGTCAAAATGATTTGGCAGACAACAAATGATGATTCATGAGAGCAAAGATCGGCCGTTAGATCCACACAAGACGAGCCACTACAGGACATCAGAGCCAGCGGCAGACGGCAGAAGGACTGGCCAAGGAAAGGCTGCTCTCACCGGGGTTAATGAGCGCTGAGCGCCCGGTGATCGCCTGGAGCTCACAACTCCAAAAACACCAGATTATTTTTTAAAAATAATATCTCTTTATAAATAAACCACAGATTTGAGCTTTAAACAAATACTTTCTCATCTGAAAAAAATCTTAAAACTACATTTTGTGACAGAAGTATTTTTAAATTATGCGGGTTTCACATCACGTCACTTTACCACGTGACAGCAGCGAGCAGGATCCTGATTGGTTAACACGGCGCGAATTAAAGTCAAAGTTCAAATTTTTCAGCTCGGGCGCCGGACATGAATTTGTTTCAAACGCGTGAATGCACAAAAAACACCACTCGCGTATTACGAGCGTATCGCACAAGACGCTCAATTCACGTCAATCACGCGAACTGGACGCGCAAATAAGGCGGAATTACGTCCATCGCGCCTTGCGAAACACGCCTTTCGCGCCGCAGGACCTCCAGACGTGCGTCAACGCGCCTTTCCATTGACTTAACATTGAAATCACTCACTCCTGATGCTCTATTCACGTTTGGTGTGAACGCAGCATAAGTCGGAGTGTGTGGGGGCGGAGTCGTGTGATAGCTGGGGGCGTGGCGTGGGGACGGAGTCGTGTCATAGCTAGGGGTGTGGTGTGGGGGCGGAGTCGTGTCATAGCTGGGGGGCGTGGTGCGGGGGCGGAGTCGTGTCATAGCTGGGGGTGTGGTGTGGGGGCGGAGTCGTGGCATAGCTGGGGGGGTGGCGTGGGGGCGGAGTCGTGTCATAGCTGGGGGTGTGGTGTGGGGGCGGAGTTGTGTCATAGCTGGGGCGTGGTGTGGGGGGCGGAGTCGTGTCATAGCTGGGGGTGTGGTTTGGGGGGCGGAGTCGTGTCATAGCTGGGGGCTGGTGTGGGGGCGGAATCGTGTCATAGCTAGGGGTGTGGTGTGGGGGGCGGAGTCGTGTCATAGCTGGGGGCGTGGCGTGGGGGGCGGAGTCATGTCATAGCTGGGGGTGTGGTGTGGGGACAGAGTCGTGTCATAGCTGGGGGCGTGGCGCGGGGGCGGAGTCGTGTCATTGCTGGGGTTGTGGTGTAGGGGCGGAGTCGTGGCATAGCTGGGGTGTGGTGTGGGGGCGGAGTCGTGTCATAGCTGGGGGCATGGCGCGGGGTCGTGTCATTGCTGGGGGTGTGGTGTGGGGCGGAGTCGTGGCATAGCTGGGGGTGTGGTGTGGGTGCGGAGTCGTGGCATAGCTGGGGGCGTGGCGTGGGGGCGGAGTCGTGTCATAGCTGGGGCGTGGCGTGGGGGGCGGAGTCATGTCATAACTGGGGGTGTGGTGTGGGGGCAGAGTCGTGTCATAGCTGGGGGCGTGGCGTGGGGGAAAACAGTCCATTCCCCCACAATGTAAATGCATGGGGTTAACCCAGTTTAGCCGGTGTAGAATCACTTTTGCCGCTCGACAGAGCAATATCTATAGAAAAACTGAGCCATATTGGGTTAGATTGTCCGTACAGTATCTGTGACTGATAAACGACCCAACGGAATCAATGGCCAGTGTCATTTTCTCATCAAAACACATGCAGCTCTGCCGACCCCCATATAGATATGACATACTTCATAACTCACCCATGAAGACGTTCATTCAGTGTTCCTGAATTTAATGGATTAAAAGTATGTATTACATATATTTAACGTTTTAAAATGATCATAAAACATGTCTTGTGCTATGCAATTGACATGTCAATGTCACAATATTATTAGAATTACTGACAAGAGCAAAGTTTTTTTTTTATTTACTTTTTTTTATAGCAACCGTCTTCATCAAAAGACTGGGTGATTTATGAAGTAGCCGCTATTATGTAGTGTAATATTTGTGGGATCGGCTGCATTTTGACGAGAAAATGTACAAGTGTCGTACATATAATGTGACTATCAGCTTGAAGCACAAGTATGAGCCCAGCCCATCCCATCATGAAATAAAGAAGACTTTGAATGTGTTGTACATTAATAACCTCACGCATTGATCGCTCATTGTGAAAAACTGCTTTAACGATAAATTGAGTCCATTGCAATTAATGAAATCTCTTTTTTTAATCTTTAAAATAATACCAGTTAAATGTTACTAGTGCAAATGTTTAATTGCAATGGATTGCAGGCTTTGGGAATTGACGAACGACTCTGTCTGTTTATTTGGCAGTATAAAACTTCAGATCTGGGTTTTTTAACTTACTAGAGGTGCAGAACGTCACATGGCAACTTTTTGGGACTGCACCAAGCAAAAATAAATCGTAGTCATAACAAAGAGTAAAGATAAAGCGTTTAACAAGGTCTGCGTGTGTTCATTCTAATGGCTTGTTTTTCCCCACGGCATATAGCGGATATGACGTTTTGTGGGCGTTCCCAGTAATGCCCATAGATCTACATAATAAAGGCTAGATGTCTTAAGGCGGAGTCTCTAATGTCATCAGCGGCGGCCATCTTGTCACAGGCATATAACGTGGCTATAATTCTGGATGCTTGAACAAATTATGAATAATTATTCATAGGTATGCAGTTTCATAACTACATCTCTGACGTTTACAACAAACCAAACAGTTTGAAAATCGGTAGAAAATTGTGCAAGTTATGGTTATTTAAAAGTACATGCGCCATTAAAACACAATGTTACGAGTGAGCGAGCCGACTGTGACAAGATGGCCGCCAGGTGCGGACGTCGACCTCCATTGGCCAGCAGCGCGGACGACACATCTAGCCTTTATTATGTTTATCTATGGTAATGCCGACCAAGTCTATCTCCCTCATCTGTTTTCAATGAGCAACTGGAAATAGTATTGACATTTCAAAATAAAAGTCCTAGTGTGTTTTTTTTTTGGCTTGCTCCTAATTACACTTTTTTTTCTTCTAGTCATTATTAGTATTTTGGCTACACAATAAACTGTATCTGGCTTTTATTTCAATTCTTCTCATATAAATTATTATTTAAAAAATACAGTTTGAAGCAGAAATATTAAAAAAGCTGTACTTTTCTTGCATTTAAATAAATTCAATCATTTGGATTGTACAGTAAATGCCTCCCTTTTATCCTTTTAGCCCCTAACGTGTTTTTTGTGCTGTCCTAGGCGGATAAAGGAAGTGTCAATCCCTGTTTCACGGGAACTCCAGTTAGGTCTGCAGTCGCCATGATTAATGATGTATAATTTGCAGATTTCCATGCTCTCGTGACACTTTTTATAGTATATTTCTCATAGCTGCTCATCTCCAAATAAATTGCCTTCGGAGCGACGCTCACATTCTTTTGCCTCTTGCGACACATTCAAAACGGCTGTTCTGTGAGTGTAAAGCTTTGGTGGTAAATCCAAATGGACCAATAGTTCAATAACGGAGTGAAACGCCGCATCCCCTTCAGAGTTGTTAAAGTGTTGCTGTGTTTCCAGAGAAATATGAGCGCACGAGGAAGGCCGATATCGAACTTTGGACGACGCAATCAAACCAAGTGTGAGAAAGATCTCTTATTGGGAATTTTAGCCTATGGGACATTTCTAAGGTTACCTGATATTGGACTCTACTCAGGAAGAAGCAACAATAAAGCAAAATATTCATGTAAAACTTGCATCAGCTTTTTTTACAGCCAGGAATAAACAGCAGCTGACTTTGAGACGCTTCCCTAAAAGTAGAAACTGCACGATTTGCAAAAGGCCAATAATTGAGCAAAGACGAGGTTAAAGCTGAGCTGTGGTTCCTCTGCCCGGGTCTACAGACAGACCTTGTGCATCGGCATTATTGCATCAAGAGCGGGCGAGAGGGAATATCTCACTATCACCGTATATATACAGAAAATCTGCCCTTTAAATAGAAATGGCAGTGTAATCTGCTTATCATAGAGGGGAGACATATGAACACAATTACCAAAGGGAACTATTGCATTTTATTTGAGCTACTAACTTTTTCAATTTTTCTCAATGCAATTTAACGTGCTCAGTTATTTCATTTTTTGCGTATTGCTGATGAACATTGAAACCGATAAGTGATAAAGCTCACCAGAAATGACGAGGCAACTCTGGTTTATGAGTTGACAAGCTTGCAGGACTAACCTACATTTCACATCATTCTTTCTGACAGCATATATAGAATATATAATTAAATACACTCTGAAACACCGGGCTAACAGGGAACGTTCTGGTAAGGCTCTATTAAAGATATGAACAAACATTCCTCCAGTAATGCTAATAATGTTTGTTTAAAGTTATCTGGTCTTTAATAATGTTCTCAAAACTTTAGCATAAATTGTTTTTTTTCTTCTCTGAAACGTTTCAGTTGGATGTTCGTGTAATGTTTTTTAAATGTTGCTATTGTTTCAGAGAACATTCAAAAGTAACGTTCACATAATGTTTGCAAAAGGACACAATGTAATGTTTTGTCGCATCACCAAGAAAATTGGATGGGCACATGGTGGTCATAAAGGGATGGACATGGTCAGAAACAATGCTCAGGTAGGCCGTGGCATTTAAACGATGCCCAATTGGCACTAAGGGGCCTAAAGTGTGCCAAGAAAACATCCCCCACACCATTACACCACCACCACCAGCCTGCACAGTGGTAACAAGGCATGATGGATCCATGTTCTCATTCTGTTTACGCCAAATTCTGACTCTACCATCTGAATGTCTCAACAGAAATCCAGACTCAGACCAGGAAACATTTTTCCAGTCTTCAACTGTCCAATTTTGGTGAGCAGGTGCAAACTGTAGCCTCTTTTTCCTATTTGTAGTGGAGATGAGTGGTACCCGGTGGGGTCTTCTGCTGTTGTAGCCCATCCGCCTCAAGGTTGTGCGTGTTGTGGCTTCACAAATGCTTTGCTGCATACCTCGGTTGTAACGAGTGGTTATTTCAGTCAAAGTTGCTCTTCTATCAGCTTGAATCAGTCTGCCCATTCTCCTCTGACCTCTAGCATCAACAAGGCATTTTGGCCCACAGGACTGCCGCATACTGGATGTGTTTCCCTTTTCACACCATTCTTTGTAAACCCTACAAATGGTTGTGCGTGAAAATCCCAGTAACTGAGCAGATTGTGAAATACTCAGACCGGCCCGTCTGGCACCAACAACCATGCCACGCTCAAAATTGCTTAAATCTCCTTTCTTTCCCATTCTGACATTCAGTTTGGAGTTCAGGAGATTGTCTTGACCAGGACCACACCCCTAAATGCATTGAAGCAACTGCCATGTGATTGGTTGATTAGATAATTGCATTAATGAGAATTTCATTAATTCCTTTAGGTGAGTATATATATATATGTGCTGTCAAATGATAAATTGCATCCAAAATAAATATTGTGTTTAATTAATGTATGTGTGTGTACTGTGTATAATTATTATGTATATTTGAATACACACACACACATACATAAACATATTTAAGAAATATTTTCATGCATATACTGTACATATATTTATACAATTTATATTATAGATAAAAATATTTAATTTTTAAATATAACAATTTGTTCAATGAGAAACCTTTAGCGTTATACACACACGCGTTGGGCATGGGAATGTGGAATTTTGCCATTATTTACATTTATTTTATTTACGCTATTTAGACACACAGTTTGAACATATAACCCAACCCCATCCCATCCCTAAACCTACTCAAACTACTGTGTGTATTATGATATAAAACACAGGATATAACAGCAGATACGACTGCAGGCACAATTATTCAGAAAGTACAAATATTACAAGTGTTCTGAACCCAAACGATTGATTTGTGTGAAGAAAATCCCCAAAAAGCCATCAGCGTCTCCATCCGCCGAAGATCTTTTTTTTGAATGAGATATGACTTTTTGCGTGCGTTCACGAGCATCAGGATCATCATTTCAACGATTAAAACATACTTTTAAAAAACATTTGTACATGTATCTTTATTTAGCATTGAAAGGTTGCCTACCTATTTCATATTTCATATGAAAAAAAAAATTTCACGGGAGAACACCATAAATTGTAAAAAAAAATATGGACGTAGTGTCCGTGACGTCACCCATAGGATTTTGAAGAGAAGTTTTGGAGCGTAAAGTACGGTCGATCTGGCCGTCGCCATCTTGTCAGCGCGTCATCGTGTGTCACTCCCGGATAACTGAAAATGGGCGAAGAGGCGGGACGTGGGCGGAGCTGAGGTGACGTGATGACTAACAGACAGCAGACAAACGGCAATCCACCTGTCATTCAAAGTGGCCACGCCCTTAATTATGCAGAACTTTAAGGCTTTATATAATGTAATGTATATAATGTATACATTACATTATATAATGTAAAAAAAATCCAGCCCCCTCACAGTCGTCATGAAGGGCAAAATTAGCCGTATAGACCAAAAGCACAATGTGTCCCAGACTGTAAACATGTGTTCTTCTGCTGTAAAGTTGGCCATTTTAACATGAGCTTAATGAGATTCTGCTCCTTCTGGAGTCTGTCTCTAGTGGCCAGTCCATGAACTGCAGTTTAACTCACTTCCATATCGGTTTCAAGAGAAACTGCGGGAGGTGCCACTTGGAGAACACACATCCTGTTTGTTTTCTTTATTTAGTGAAAAGCACAACATTTAGTTTTTATTTTAAATGTACATAAATAAAAGTAGACACTTTAAGCTTTGTAAAGACATATCTTTCATGTCTGTGAGGCCAAAAATTACGGATTATTTTAAGTTGTTTTACACTGTCATGAGGAAAAATCAAGCAAAACGCGCCGGCGCGTTTATCGGATCAACTCTGTTCTTCACATGAAGATATTGTATGGCTTCAGAAGACTTGGAATGCAACATTAGTTAATACTTTTATACAGTTTTTGGTCAGTTTTTGCAGTAAATACCTGTGACTATACTTTTATTTGCCTGTTATGTGTTTTATATCGTTGAGAAGTGTGTAGGTTTAGGGTAGGAGTGGGGTTAGTTGCTCCAAAATATAAAAGTAGCCTTTAAATATTCATAAATTCATGTCTGCTTTTACAAATGCAAATAAATAAATGCATCTTGATCTTACGCATTGGGAAAACAACTGAAATCAATGGAGCACCTGCACGTTGAATAAAGGGGTGCCCTGTGCGTTAAAGCATCAATAGTGATGCGATCAATAGTGATGCGATCAATAGTGATGCGTTGGGAGTGAGAATGTGTTGATTAAATATTGCATTGACACTAAAAAGCCCATTAAAGCACATTAAGTTTGATTTCTGAACTTGTCAGTAGGAACTTCCCAGTAAAACTTGGCAGTAATCACAAGTAACCAAAGTTTGGAGCCAAATTAAGTTTTCTTCCTCTAGATAATTGGTGTGCCATCAAATCGTACGAATGTCTGCAGAGTGGAGATAGTTAACTTCTATCTCTGGAGTCTGTGGGGTGGATGGAGGCAGTTTTCTGCTAATAATGAGCAACGGGAAGCCACTGAGTGTCAGCAGGAAACTCTTCCTCCAGCGGGCAGCCATCTTTCTTCATCAGGGCCTTCAGGCCAAAGGAGCAGGTCAGCGGAGACACAATCGACATATTGAGTGACAGCACGGAAGCTCAACAACATCTCGTGTATGTGCCGATATATAGGGCTGATCTGAGCTCAGATGCTTAGAATGAGTTTAAAACAAATTCAATGAACACCGTATTAATGAATTCTATAGCAATCGGACAAGATACGATTGTTGGAAGAATTGCATTTTATGATTAATGTAAGTAATACACAAAATGGTATTTATGGCTGTGTTTTGTGCATTCGCATCGCTCTTGATATCTGTAGTGCATCAATTGACTGTGTCATAGGTTTCACATTTTGAATGCTAATGTTTCTCGGGTTGTCATAGAGCTAGTTGTGTGGGATGTAACGCCATGTCGATCAGGAAACCAACGGTTGGCAGCAATAACAGTAACAACCATCCCAACAAGTTTTCAGCCTCTACTTACAGATGCAAACTTTTGACATGCTTTGCGAGTTACAGAACACTTAGCTCTCAGCTGAAAGTTTGCGATGATCTGAACAGAATTAATATGGTTCAGAAACTCTTCTTTAGTGAGTGAAGTAGGGCAGGACTTAATGAACACAAATGGCTCTGTCGATTTTCAAAAAGTCAATTTACAATGCAAAGTATGCGTCGCATTCTCAGCGCTACTAGGCGAGCTATAACTATTAGGCATTGGCGTAAAATTCTGAATGTTCAGAGAAACTAGGTCAATTAGAAGCAATTAAGTATCATTTTCTATTTCATTATGCACGCATAAGTATTCAAAATCATTACATGAATTCAAAATGAACCTACATTATAAAACTGACCCAAGATCAGTTAAAACCATTAGACACTCATCACTAGACATATAGTGGCGAACCTTTGGAATATTTAAATGTTTCAAACCAATGTCATCAATCAATCAAAAATCACAGCCAATCAGAAGAGCGTGTGGGCGGAGTCTCTCTGCAAGTGCACTGCACTCGTAACCAATGAATTAAAAACTACAGCCAATTAGAAGAGTGTGTGGGCGGAGTCTCTCTGCAAGCGCACTGCACTCGCAACCAAATCAATTAATAATCACAGCCAATCAGAAGAGCGTGTGGGCGGAGTCTCTGCAAGCGCACTGCACTCGCAACCAAATCAATCAAAAATTACAGCCAATTAGAAGAGCCTGTGGGTGGAGTCTCTGCAAGCGCACTGCACTCGCAACCAAATAAATAAAAAATCACAGCCAATCAGAAGAGCCTGTGGGCGGAGTCTCTCTGCAAGCGCACTGCACTCGCAACCAAATAAATAAAAAATCACAGCCAATCAGAAGATAGTGTGGGCGGAGTCTCTCTGCAGGCGCACTGCACTCGCAACCAAATCAATCAAAAATCACAGCCAATCAGAAGAGCGTGTGGGCGGAGTCTCTCTGCAGGCGCACTGCACTCGCAACCAAATCAATCCAAACTCACAGCCAATCAGAAGAGCGTGTGGGCGGAGTTTCTGCAAGCGCAGTGCACTCGCAACCAAATCAATCAAAAATCACAGCCAATCAGAAGAGCGTGTGGGCGGAGTCTCTCTGCAAGCGCACTGCACTCGCATCAAATTAATAACAATTACTCATCAGTAAATTATCAGTAACTGAGTATTTGCAACTGTCATACATTGTATGTTGTTGTTCCAGTCGCAATGTCACAGAAATAGAAACTGTTTCTCAAATAGAATCCGCTTTTGGACACATTTTATCGCGTCGCAACATAACGCCACGTCCGGTTAGGAGGACACGGTGTACAGGTGTACATCTGGTTTAATGGAACAGACATTTTCAAGGATATTTGAGTACTGAGATGTGTTACCGCCACAGTAATTGCATGCATTAAGCATGTTCAACCCAAAAATGGCACGCGTGCTTTAGTAAAGTATGTTTCTATCTGGAGTGTTAATTCAAGACGAGGTGTATAATCATGGGGATTGCATTCAAACGCCATGCTTCCCCCAGAGATTGTTTACCATGACGGATTGTTACCCCTGCTGCTTAGTTTATTCAAATGAGATGCTAATTTGGTGCGCTGTTATCAGTTAGCTAAACTAGCTGCTCTGACTTTGAAGTATGAATATAGTCTTGCACAGAAATAGACTCTCTCACCCTCAGCAGAACAACACTCTACTTTGAAGTCCAGTGTTTCACGGATTAGCCATGAAAATCACAGGGAATGTATCTATTGGCAGACTGCGCTGAAATGATAACTTACTACCTGGAATTAAAATAGTCAATCCCCCCCCCCCCCTCTCTCTCTCTCTCTCTCTCTCTCTCTCTGTGCTATTGCCATCAGACGTCCTTGATGTGAGCCCTACAGAGCTCAGACTATGCTCTGCTCGGCTTTGATAACGCTTCAGCACAGACCTTGTCAAAGCCGCCATTGGAGTGTGGGTGATCCACTTCCACATTAGTGACAGTTGATGCTCTCGCACTGCTTAACCATATAAACAATTTTTTAGTTTATTTGAGAGTTTGATTGATGTGCATTTCCTGAGTGTGCATCTTATAAGTCACTTTAATGGACAGATTAGACAGACTTTGTTTGCCTACATTTCGGGGCAGTGCTTTTGACACTGCACTCTTTAATTTCAGTACCGTCGGAAAGATTGCACTTTTATTTATCAAAGTCAACCGTGCCACAGCTAACAGGAAAGGGTCTTTCAAAGTTATGAACAAACGTGCTTCCAGTAACATTAATAGAAACTTTGTTTTCTGGTCTTTAAAAATTCTCAAAACGTTAGCAATTATTTATACATAGTTATACATAATTGTTTTAGAATGTTCCCATAATGTTTGCAAAATGATAAAAATGCAATGTTCCCTTCTGATAACTATTGGTATCGTGCACACGTAACATACAAGACACTGAACAGGCCTCAGGGAAGTTCTTTGTCCCCTTTTGTCGTGTGGGGGCGGAGTCTCTCTGCAAGCGCAATGCACTCGCAAACCAAATCAAGCAAAAATCACAGCCAATCAGAAGAGAGTGTGGGCGGAGTCTCTCTGCAAGCGCACTGCACTCGCAACCAAATCAAGCAAAAATCACAGCCAATCAGAAGAGAGTGCGGGCGGAGTCTCTCTGCAAGCGCACTGCACTCGCAAACCAAATCAAGCAAAAATCACAGCCAATCAGAGGAGAGTGTGGGCGGAGTCTCTCTGCAAGCGCACTGCACTCGCAACCAAATCAAGCAAAAATCACAGCCAATCAGAAGAGAGTGCGGGCGGAGTCTCTCTGCAAGCGCACTGCACTCGCAAACCAAATCAAGCAAAAATCACAGCCAATCAGAGGAGAGTGTGGGCGGAGTCTCTCTGCAAGCGCAATGCACTCGCAAACCAAATCAAGCAAAAATCACAGCCAATCAGAAGAGAGTGTGGGCGGAGTCTCTCTGCAAGCGCACTGCACTCGCAACCAAATCAAGCAAAAATCACAGCCAATCAGAAGAGAGTGCGGGCGGAGTCTCTCTGCAAGCGCACTGCACTCGCAAACCAAATCAAGCAAAAATCACAGCCAATCAGAGGAGAGTGTGGGCGGAGTCTCTCTGCAAGCGCACTGCACTCGTAACCAAATCAAGCAAAAATCACAGCCAATCAGAGGAGAGTGTGGGCGGAGTCTCTCTGCAAGCGCACTGCACTCGCAAACCAAATCAAGCAAAAATCACAGCCAATCAGAGGAGAGTGTGGGCGGAGTCTCTCTGCAAGCGCACTGCACTCGCAAACCAAATCAAGCAAAAATCACAGCCAATCAGAAGAGCGTGCGGGCGGAGTCTCTCTGCAAGCGCACTGCACTCGCAACCAAATCAAGCAAAAATCACAGCCAATCAGAAGAGAGTGTGGGCGGAGTCTCTCTGCAAGCGCACTGCACTCGCAACCAAATCAATCAAAAATCACAGCCAATCAAAAGAGAGTGTGGGCGGAGTCTCTCTGCAGGCGCACTGAACTCACAACTCAGACAACATATACTTAAATGGTTATCACTTTTAGCAGTGTTTTATGTAATTTCAAAGGGTGTCCTGTAAAATGACACCAAAATTGTGTATTTAGAGAGGCTGTATGTGTGTATGGGAAGCTTTTCAATTTGGGTTGGCCAAATCCAGGCGGAAATCCCCAAAAATGGTCCCAGAGCTAAGGAGGTTATAATAAAATACATCATATCCTACGGTATTTTTTGTTTTTTCTCAAAGACTTTTTAGCTAAGAATAAACTGTTGTAATTTTGTGAATCATCTGTCAGCTGGTTGGTTTAGTTCATTAATCCGCTGAAATCCCTATGGGAAAATGCTTCAGAGCGCTACTGTTGAGCTCCAATGTGAGCAGTTGTTGGAATACGATCCTATCTTCCTGCATCCGGGCGTGGTGTAAAGCCTCTCACCTCTCTCTGGGCATCTGGTGGTTGGGGTTGTGGTGGCAGCGGATGCTCAGACCGAAGAGTTTGCGGGCCGTGCGCTGGATCTTCAGTCTCTGGGCCTCCAGTGAACTCTGCAAGAGCCGATAGCGGTTCTGAAGGTCCCAGTCGCTGCCCCACAGCAGGTGCACGCTGCTCACCGGCAGGAAATGCGTGGCGGGCAGCCGCTTCAGAAAAGACTTGAACTCATCTAGGAGAGAAGGACAGAGAGACAGGTGCTCATACTGTATAATGGAGGGCAAAAGCATATCCGCATAAACCACATATTGACACTTGGAATCCGTTGTGGGTGAAACCTGTTGAGAGTGATGGAGAAAAGAATTGACTTTTACGGACGGGGATTGATTTTAACCACAAACAGTGTCAATACTATTACGTCAAGAGCTTTCAGAGCTTTTCCTATCTTTCAAATCTTTCAGTGTCAACATGCACAGCCACTCGCAATGCATTTTCCTAACGTAATGTGTTGAATTCCCAAGGCTATTCAAGGAGTTAATAGCTTAGAAAGGCTGCCTGACAGACAACAGTAGCCCAACACAATGACTAAATAGCCATTTTGTCTGGTTAAAATTAATAACATTAAACTCTATACTGTGAGGCCAGGTTAAAAATGAAAGCCTGAGTGAGTTATTACATCACATTAAAGATTATGAAGACTGGTATGGTTTAGTTTTTGAACAATGTGCCCTGATGAAGCACAGGTTTCACATTAATTAGCTAGACCGTGTCGACCTGCCACAGTTTCCTAATGAGACGTCTCATAACACCGATAAGAGGTCTCTAACGTTTGCACCATTGTTTTGGAAAGGCATCAGTCAAGGGGACTTTACATGACACCGCTTTTGACTAAAATCGGATGTTCATTTACACAACAAAAGCGTTAAAAATGCTAACTTTTGAAAAGCTCATTAAAAGTGCATGCTTTACAAAACGATACTGTTATTGTCGAAATGAAATGCAATGCATACACAAAACACGAACTTGTGAAAACAGTGACGTCATGCATGCACTTGTATGACGTAAGCGTGAAGTGTTTCTTTACAATTTGTTTTACACAAAGTAACTTATTTACACTAAATTACTTCCGTCTGGATTTGGCCGACCCAAATTGAAAAGTTTCCCATACACACATACAGTGGTCTCTAAATACACAATACTGGTGTCATTTTACAGGAAACCCTTTGAAGTTACACAAACCACGGCTAAAAGTGATAAACATGTAAGCATCACTTGTCTGAGCTGTACCCAAACTACCCCGCAAAAAAAGAGGCGCTTTTTGATTGTTTTGTTATAAATTCTTTTTTTTCTTTTTTTTTTTATAAATTCATTTTTAAAAGTGTATATCTCAGGCCCTGTGTTCTCTAGCACCCTGCAGATAGTTTTGGCTGTTTCCAGCATATCTCAGCAAACACTGGAAAAAAATATTTTGTGACTCCGATCTTTCGAATATTCCGATCTATGACCTCTGACCTGTAAAGCTGCCAGAATAATAATAATCATACGCTGTTTGTTAATTGGCCAGAGGAGAACTGGCACCCCGACTGAGCCTGGTTTCTCCCAAGGTTTATTTTTCTCCATTAGGTCACCTGATGGGGTTTTGGTTTCCTTGCCACTGTTGCCTCTGGCTTGGCGTGCTCAGTTGGGGACACTACATTTTTCAACTAAACATCGAAATAAATCTAATTAATAAACTAAATTAACCATATAAACTAAATTACTGATCTAATTACTGATCTAAATCCCACACTGTCACTGTATGATAATTGAAATGAGCTGATGACATCAGGTTTTTTCCGGAATGGCTGTGCGGCTGAATAAAATATTGCTGCATTATTTTCCTGTTTAACACTGTAAAGCTGCTTTGAAACAATCTGCATTGTTAAAAGCGCTATATAAATAAGGTTGACTTGACTTGACACTGGGATATTGCATTTATATATGGCGATGATTGCACATTGGAGATATTTGGGTAGGCGGAAATTACATAAAAAAGGCAATATTCCTCCCTTCAGATCTGAATTTGAATAAATCTTGCACACATGATACAGTCCAAACTGTCTGCAGGGTGCTAGAGCACAGGGCCTGAGACATACACTTTAAAAAATGTATTTATAACCAAAAAAATATATAATCCCCTCTATTTTTTGGGGGGTTTATTACAGCTCAGACAACATATACTTACATGTCTATCACTTTTAGCAGTGTTTTATGTAACTAAATGACACCAGCATTGTGTATTTAGAGACACTGTATGTCTGTATGGGAAGCTTTTCCATTTGGGTTGGCCAAATCCAGACGGAAATCCCCAAAAATTGTCCCAGAGCTAAGGAGGATTGAACATGCATTTGTGAATGCATTTGTGAATGCAATGTGCATCCATTATGCTTTATTTGCATATTTACATTTGCATAATTAAAAAAAAAAATGTGAATGGATGATTAACTTGATTTGTAACAAGACACGTTTTCACAGAAACGTGAAGCTGTTTTCTGCCAAAATATAAGATTGATAGTTTAACTCTTGCAAGTGGAGAAATTAAGACATACTGTAATTATATATTTTTGTATTTACATTTATTTTAAAATGCATTTTTGTATTATGGTCTCAGGAATAATAACACTAATTATTTTTATAAATTAATGAAAAATAAATGGATTGATTGTCATAATAAAAAATCATACATTTCTATATTATATTATATTTATTATAACATTAATCAAAATAGTTTGCAAACTGAGACATTATTTCACACATAAAACGGTTTGAGTCCACTTTTAAAAGGTCGCGTAAGTCAAAGCAAAGACTTTTTACTCTGTTCAGTTTGGACACTAAAAATAGAGCTCTTAATTCTGAACTCAAAGTGCACCAGATTCATGCATTTAACTTTAAAATGTAAGGAATGTTCGCCCTAGAGTTGACTAAAGTCCACCCACAAAACTCCTCCGGGAGACACTGAATCATGAGCAGGAGAGTGTATTACTGAAATAAATGTCTTTAGCTTCAGCCCTATAGGACTGGACACCCTTGCTTTAAACAGAGATGTGTGCTGTCGTACGGGAATCAGCCGTCAGACGTGCTGTGAGCGTGCCTGTAGCCTGCGGCACACACAGCGACATGTCTGTGTGATGGTCCATTTTAATACTGGCAGCATGGTCAAATTGGGAATGTCAGTATTATGGTCGAAACATGTGCTCGTGGTGTTTAACAGCTCCACCTGCTTGTTTCCTATCATGTGTTTGATATGCTATTAAAACGACATGTGACATCTGAATCCAGAAACCGCCTCAGGCCCCGAAGCAGTGACATGTGACTGTCTATAGCGTTTGCTGCTGTGTTACTTGATGAAGATTATGTGTCAAGAGCAAGAGGGAACCCAAATTATGCTTTTTAAATCGGTGCATACACATTTTTCTTTTCACAGTGCTAAAGTCTTGACTATTGTCTTGAGTACTCGGCCCTGGAGGGCCACTGTCCTCCAGAGTTTAGCTCCAACCCCGATAAAACACCAGATAGGGCCAAGCAAGACACTGAGTAGCTGGTTCAGGTGTGTTTAATTGGGGTTGGAGCTAAACTCTGCAGGACAGTGGCCCTCCAGGACCGAGTTTGGAGACCCCTGCCATAAAGCCTGGTACATATTGTAGCTTATTCTGCAAAAAAAGACATTCGTGTCTTATATACTTATATCAGCATTCTGACTATTCCAGAGAAAGTTGTTGGTTGATTGTGGCCAGTTTCCCTCTGTTCAGAAGTAATAAGCACAGAATATTTCAGAGGCATAACTATGTAAACAAAACAGAATGATGCAGTGCTCTGGGGATTTGTTGGCAGCCTTTATGTATTAAGACATTCACTGTTTTTTCCAAAAACCCATTCATTAAGACAGAGCTTGTAAACTTTGGCAAATCAAAGCACACTGTAAAAAACCCAACTTGAAAAAAAGTGTAAATGACTGGTTCCAGCACAAACTATGTTTAATTCATGTAGTCAACCTAACCCAAGATGTTTTTTTACACTCTCAGAAAAAAAAAGCTGTCACTGGGACCGTACCCTTTAAAAAAGGGTTTGATATGTACCAATTAGGTTCTAATATGTACAACCCAGCCAACATTTGTATGTGGGGACCATATGGGTATACATAATGGCCCCATGTTAACTGCCCAGATGGATTTCATGTTGGATTGCACTTGCCACTATAATTATAATAATATTAATAATAATAATTAAAGCTGCAAGCAGCATTTAACGGGGTTCAAGCATTTAAGTCTTGTATGTTGTTAGGGTTTGTTTTCCGTTTTAAGGCACATTTTCCATGTTAAATCTTTTATACGTGCTTACACACATACACATTTTGTTGCAGATATATATTTAGATATTTTAAATAAATTATTTTGATAAAATGTTACTGCAAATATTATAATAGTGATTTTATAATGTCTAAATATCAATTATAGAACAATATTAGTGTGTAATAATTTGTTACATTTATATAGCGCTTTTCTAGGCGCTTTACATAGAAGGGGGGAATCTTCTCATCCACCCCCAATGTGTAGCGTCCACCTGGATGATGCGACGGCAGCCATATTGCTCCAGAACGCCCACCACACAACGGCTGATTGGTGGAGAGGAGACCGAGTGATGAAGCCAATCGTATGGGGATGATTAGGAGGCCATGATGGACAGGGGCCAATGGGCAAATTTGGCCAGGATGCCGGGGTTACACCCCTACTCTTTAGGATTTTTAATGACCACAGAGAGTCAGGACCTCGGTTTAACGTCTCATCCGGAGGACAGTATAGTGTCCCCATCACTCTACTGGGGTGTTAGGACCCACACAGACCACAGGGTGAGCGCCCCCTGCTGGCCTCACTAACACCTCTACCAGCAGCATCCTAGTTTTCCCAGTTGGTCTCCCATCCAGGTACTGACCAGGCTCAGCCCTGCTTAGCTTCAGTGGGAAACCAGTCTTGGGTTACAGGGTGATATGGCTGCTGGCACTAGGTGGGACCCAAGTGGGCAACACGCACAAGACCCATCTTGGTCCCAGCTTTAAGTGGGCTCCATATGTGTTTCCCCATGAGGAACCCATATAGAGATTACCTTAGTGGGTCCTACCTTGGGCCCATGTTGGCAGCCTATATAGGACGGATTGTGTTAGCCCACACTCTAAAAAATGCTGGGTTAAAAATAACCCAAGTTGGGTTGAAAACGGACTAACTCAGCGATTGGGTTGTTTTAACTCAGCAATTGGGTTGTTTTAAGCAAACATTTAACCCAACCGCTGGGTTAAAACAACCCAGATGCTGAGTTAAAACAACCCAATTGCTGGGTTAATCCATTTTCAATTTTTAACCCAGCATTTTTAGAGTGCATGTATAACCCATTTGTTAAACCCATATGGGCCCCATTTGTGTTGAGTCCATGCACCCATTTCTCATGAGTGACCAAGCCTAGACCCACAGGTACAAGTAGCCCAACTGTTTTCAGCCATGTGGGACCTACTTAACTGACCCAAATGGGTCCCAGATAAGATTCCCATTTTGGAACCATGCCCACCTCGTTCCCATTTACCCCAAGCATAAACCATGTGGGGCCCACATATACATGTTGGCTGGGAATTTTGGTACCAATATGTACCGTTGAGGTAATATGCACTCTTTAGGTACAAAGGTGTGCCTTTTGAAAGGGTACTGCCCCAGTGACAGCTTTTGAATTGTTTTTCTGAGGGTGTATAAACTTAAAAATATGAGTTCTGTGAATGACGCTTTGCAAGTTCGTTAAAAAAAAACATTCTGCCAACTTATTAATTTGATAATTTGTAAATCTCATTTAGGAAACTGCCTTCCCATATCGTGAAAAACAAATGCTAATTGTGGATTAAAACAATGTACTAAGGGAAAATGAAGAGAAAAATGGTTTATTGTTTTTTAAAAGAACATGAATGTTACGTAATGTTATGTAATAATAATAATAATAAAAGCCTAAATGTGGGAAAACAAGGCAGTGTTGCGCATTCTACAGGCTCACACAACATCAGCGCTTCAGAGCAGTTCCCAATCAATGAGTAGCACACATTTAAGCCATTATTTATGAACTAATGCTGATGAATAATGACAGGTGTTTGTATAGTAAAATGTTGTAGACGGTTATAACAATGCATCATCTCCCTCATCTGAACTTGAATGAGCATCTGCAACTGCAATAGTAAGGCATTTCAAAATAAGAGTCCCGGTGTATTTCGAGTTTGTTTATAATTAAAAGTCACGCATTATATATACATTATATTCTATGTGTTCCTTTGGGGAAAAAAAGTATGTATCAAGCCCTGCCGAGCACTGAATTGAGCTCTCTTTTGTATATTTTTACGCTTGAATGGTCAAAAATACACACAATTATGTCAAAATATCAGTTTTGGCATGTAGTCAAGTAACAGTTGGTTATGTAATGCTTACATGCTCAATTAATGCATTACAATTAAACTAAACTCATTAGATGTTAGTCGACTATGGCCGCATTTACACTGCAGGTCTTGATGCACAATTCCACAAACATCATCTTTTAAAAGTGACCCGTATCCAATATTTGCACACTGGTGAAACAGCCAAAGACGCTCTGACCCGAAAAAACAAAGTAAAGCGGCGCGATATGCAATAGATGCAGACAAAATGATTATTCAATGTTTTGCTTTCTGCACAATCTCTTTAAAGGTCAGCAAAATATTGCTCTCGTAAGGCGGAGGAAAAAAGAGGAGAGCAGTTCGTGTCCACCTGAGTTGACATCATTCGCCTCCATCCCTTTAACAATGAAGTACGACTCGCATTTACTGGGGAATAATTACTGATTATTGGTTCATCTGTCCTCCCTTGTTACCTGCCTTGTTTTCTGCCCTCTTTATTCTCCTGGTGTTTTTAGTCCTGTGACAGTTTGTTGTCTAGTGTACTTCGTGTTAACCTCCTTGTCTAGTCCTGTCTAGTACGGCTGCTGGTCTGTTTTTCCCCACGGGGTAGTTTTTGTTTCTTTTTGGCATTTAATATAGCCCGTTTTGTCTGCGAGTCCTCGCCTCAACCCGCACACCAACGCTGACACATATTCTATTATTTCGTCAAAGGATGGCCCCACATCCACACATGTCTGTGCTAAACCCTAAATATCCATATTTATTCCGGGCAGCTATTTCTAGTGATTTTTCCAGCTCCATCTGCGTGAAGAGGTGGAGACAAAAATAGTGGTATCATCAGTTGTTCTGCTTAAGCTCCAACGCATGAGATGTGAGCGTGTGTTCTATAGCAAACAGGTGATTGGATCTTATACATGTAAAGCGGGACTTCATTCCTTCAGCTGTCATATCGAATGTTTCGGTTTTCGGTAACACAAAAACTACCCAAACACTGGGTTGTTACTTCTGACCCAGGATCTGGGTAACACAAAAACTACCCAAACACTGGGTTGTCTCACGTCTGACCCAGGATCTGAGTAACACAAAAACTACCCAAACACTGGGTTGTTACTTCTGACCCAGGATCTGGGTAACACAAAAACTACTCAAAAACTGGGTTGTTACTTCTGACCCAGGATCTGGGTAACACAAAAACTACCCAAACACTGGGTTGTCACGTCTGACCCAGGATCTGGGTAACACAAAGACTACCCAAACACTGGGTTATCACGTCTGACCCAGGATCTGGGTTACACAAAGACTACCCAAACACTGGGTTGTCACGTCTGACCTAGGATCTGAGTAACACAAAAACTACTCAAAAACTGGGTTGTTACTTCTGACCCAGGATCTGGGTAACACAAAAACTACTCAAACACTGGGTTGTCACGTCTGACCCAGGATCTGGGTAACACAAAAACTACCCAAACACTGGGTTGTTACGTCTGACCCAGGATCTGAGTAACACAAAAACTACCCAAACACTGGATTGTTACGTCTGACCCAGGATCTGAGTAACACAAAAACTACCCAAACACTGGGTTGTTACGTCTGACCCAGGATCTGAGTAACACAAAAACTACCCAAACACTGGATTGTTACGTCTGACCCAGGATCTGAGTAACACAAAAACTACCCAAACACTGGGTTGTTACGTCTGACCCAGGATCTGAGTAACACAAAAACTACCCAAACACTGGGTTGTTACGTCTGACCCAGGATCTGAGTAACACAAAAACTACCCAAACACTGGATTGTTACGTCTGACCCAGGATCTGAGTAACACAAAAACTACCCAAACACTGGGTTGTTACGTCTGACCCAGGATCTGAGTAACACAAAAACTACCCAAACACTGGGTTGTTACGTCTGACCCAGGATCTGTGTAACACAAAAACTACCCAAACACTGGGTTGTTACGTCTGACCCAGGATCTGAGTAACACAAAAACTACCCAAACACTGGGTTGTTACGTCTGACCCAGGATCTGAGTAACACAAAAACTACCCAAACACTGGGTTGTTACGTCTGACCCAGGATCTGAGTAACACAAAAACTACCCAAACACTGGGTTGTTACGTCTGACCCAGGATCTGAGTAACACAAAAACTACCCAAACACTGGGTTGTTACGTCTGACCCAGGATCTGAGTAACACAAAAACTACTCAAACACTGGGTTGTTACATTAAACACTGCAAATGTGTTCACACCCTTTCATAATTATGTAGTTCATTTTTAGAATTAATTCAAATGAAGGCGCTGAAGTGACCCTGAAAACTTTTGTTTTCTAGATGAACTTGCAAAGTGAGTTTAAGTGTACTCATACTCATATCTTGGGTGACGACAGAGGTTCCCAGAGGTTTCCTCATTTCTACTCTACTATGAAAGGAATTATCCGGACAGCTGACGACTCACACCCGAGCCAGCTGACACAACGGAGGCGATCATATTCAGTCACACCTCCAAATGATGGGATGGGTGATGATGATTTAAGAACTTACTGGCATTAAAGTAGGACATTATTAACACGTTCAAACAATTATCACTCCCCTAATTGATAAGCTTGACATTTCAGGAGATTCATCTGTTCGTGCAGCATTTGGCGCTCCAGCACTTTCTCCTCGGGCTGGTCCAGAGGAATATTGCGACGACCTTGAGGTTCACAGACTCAATTTGAGTGTCCTCTGCTCTATATAAATATATCGCAGTGTCTGGTTTTATTTGGACCTTTTATTACCTGTTAATAATATATAAGCTAGCGTGCTCATAAGGTGGATATTGAGCAATCACCTTGGGGAGTAACCTATTTCTTCTTTATGTTTTTTGTTCAGAAATATTTGATCAGCGAGGTGAAAGATGTCTGTCGGCGTGTGAGTGGCATTAAATGCGATTTACCCAGGACAAGTATATTCACAGAACCTTTCCACAACCGTTCTGCAATGCTTTATTAATAGTTGACATCAGATGAATGACTTTTCACAGCTGAAATGTTAAAAGCTAGTATTAAAGGTACATAATCACATCTAGCTGGTGTTCTCCGTCAGGTACCAGTGATTTTACAACCATATTTTTTTGGCAACTGTATGCAGTTATAATGTTATTAATGCATGGACATATCTATCCCCTATATAGTGTACTGTCTTATTGTTCCCTATCCCCTATATAGTGTACTGTCTTATTGTTCCCTATCCCCTATATAGAGCACTGTCTGATCGTTCCCCATCCCCTATATAGAGCACTGTCTGATAGTTCCCTATCCCCTATATAGTGTACTGTCTTATTGTTCCCTATCCCCTATATAGTGTACTGTCTTTTTGTTCCCTATCCCCTATATAGTGCACTGTCTGATCGTTCCCCATCCCCTATATAGTGCACTGTCTGATCGTTCCATATCCCCTATAAAGTGCACTGTCTGATCGTTCCCTATCCCCTATATAGTGCACTGTCTGATCGTTCTCTATCCCCTATATAGTGCACTGTCTGATCGTTCTCTATCCCCTATATAGTGCACTGTTTGATCGTTCTCTATCCCCTATATAGTGCACTGTCTGATCGTTCTCTATCCCCTATATAGAGCACTGTCTGATCGTTTTCTATCCCCTATATAGTGCACTGTCTGATCATTCCCTATCCCCTATATAGAGCACTGTCTGATCGTTCTCTATCCCCTATATAGTGCACTGTCTGATCGTTTTCTATCCCCTATATAGTGCACTGTCTGATCATTCCCTATCCCCTATATAGAGCACTGTCTGATCGTTCTCTATCACCTATATAGTGCACTGTCTGATCGTTTTCTATCCCCTATATAAAGCACTGTCTGATCGTTCTCTATCCCCTATATAGAGCACTGTCTGATCGTTCCATATCCCCTATATAGTGCACTGTCTGACCGTTCCCCATCCCCTATATAGTGCACTGTCTGATTGTTCCCTATCCCCTATATAGTGCACTGTCTGATCGTTCCCCATCCCCTATATAGTGCACTGTCTGATCGTTCTCTATCCCCTATATAGTGCACTGTCTGATCATTCTCTATCCCCTATATAGTGCACTGTCTGATCATTCTCTATCCCCTATATAGTGCACTGTCTGACCGTTCCCCATCCCCTATATAGTGCACTGTCTGATTGTTCCCTATCCCCTATATAGTGCACTGTCTGATCGTTCCCCATCCCCTATATAGTGCACTGTCTGATCGTTCCCCATCCCCTATATAGTGCACTGTCTGATCGTTCTCTATCCCCTATATAGAGCACTGTCTGATCATTCTCTATCCCCTATATAGTGCACTGTCTGATCATTCTCTATCCCCTATATAGTGCACTGTCTGACCGTTCCCCATCCCCTATATAGTGCACTGTCTGATTGTTCCCTATCCCCTATATAGTGCACTGTCTGATCGTTCCCCATCCCCTATATAGTGCACTGTCTGATTGTTCCCTATCCCCTATAAAGAGCACTGTCTGATCGTTTTCTATCCCCTATATAGTGCACTGTCTGATCATTCTATATCCCCTATATAGTGCACTGTCTGATTGTTCCCTATCCCCTATATAGTGCACTGTCGGATCGTTCCCCATCCCCTATATAGTGCACTGTCTGATCATTCTCTATCCCCTATATAGTACACTGTCTGATTGTTCCCTATCCCCTATATAGTGCACTGTCTGATCGTTCCCTATCCCCTATATAGTGCACTGTCTGATCATTCCCCATCCCCTATATAGTGCACTGTCTGATCGTTCTCTATCCCCTATATAGTGCACTGTCTGACTGTTCCCCATCCCCTATATAGTGAACTGTCTGATTGTTCCCTATCCCCTATATAGTGCACTGTCTGATCGTTCCATATCCCCTATATAGTGCACTGTCTGATCGTTCCCTATCCCCTATATAGTGCACTGTCTGATCGTTCTCTATCCCCTATATAGTGCACTGTCTGACTGTTCCCCATCCCCTATATAGTGCACTGTCTGATCGTTCTCTATCCCCTATATAGTGCACTGTCTGACTGTTCCCCATCCCCTATATAGTGAACTGTCTGATTGTTCCCTATCCCCTATATAGTGCACTGTCTGATCGTTCCCTATCCCCTATATAGTGCACTGTCTGATCGTTCTCTATCCCCTATATAGTGCACTGTCTGACTGTTCCCCATCCCCTATATAGTGCACTGTCTGATCGTTCCCTATCCCCTATATAGTGCACTGTCTGATTGTTCCATATCCCCTATATAGTGCACTGTCTGATTGTTCCATATCCCCTATATAGTGCATTGTCTGATCGTTCCCTATCCCCTATATAGTGCACTGTCTGATCATTATCTATCCCCTATATAGAGCACTGTCTGATCGTTCCCTATCCCCTATATAGAGCACTGTCTGATCGTTCCCTATCCCCTATATAGAGCACTGTCTGATCGTTCCCTATCCCCTATATAGTGTACTGTCTGATCGTTCTCTATCCCCTATATAGTGCACTGTCTGATCGTTCCCCATCCCCTATATAGTGCACTGTCTGATCGTTCTCTATTCCCTATATAGTGCACTGTCTGATCGTTCCCCATCCCCTATATAGTGCACTGTCTGATCGTTCCCCATCCCCTATATAGTGCACTGTCTGATCGTTCTCTATTCCCTATATAGTGCACTGTCTGATCGTTCCCCATCCCCTATATAGTGTACTGTCTGATCGTTCCCCATCCCCTATATAGAGCACTGTCTGATCGTTCTCTATTCCCTATATAGTGCACTGTCTGATCGTTCCCCATCCCCTATATAGTGCACTGTCTGATCGTTCCCCATCCCCTATATAGTGTACTGTCTGATCCCCTATATAGTAAAGGTAGATAATCATATCTAGCTGGTGTTCTCCGTCAGGCACCAGTGATTTTACAGCCATCATTGTTTGGTTTGTAACTGTGTGCAGTTATAGTATTATTGATGCATGGACAGATCTTTTGAGTTCCTCATATCTTGCACACTGCTCACTACTCCATTTAGTGGACTAATGAAGCCTGAGATTGGGTTTCTTGAGGATTGCAGACAGGTACTTTGCGTCATTAAGAGATCAGAGCCGGCACAATCTGCCTTTAATGCTATAAAGCCAGAAGTTATTATAAATATAAAGAACTAAAAATGCAGAGCAATCAATGCACATATCCTTGTAAATGAAGCTAAACATAAAGGGCAGTAAGAATGTGTTCAGTTTCACATGTAAAACACTTTTTTGTTGTTGTCACATAGATTATGAATTATGGCAGCGATGGGAGAAACAAAGCTTTTCAAAACTTTGAATTAATTGAATCCGCTGTTTAAAAGCAAATGCCACACGCTGGCCAAATCTCAGCTCAAACATGCATAAAAACACCACCAAAACACCAACAAATGATTTCATACCATTAAATATGACCTGTCTGTGAATTGCATGTTACTATCAAATCTTAACGAATCCCTGTTTCAAAACAAATGATTCACAACATGTTCAAATCTTAATAAATCACTTTTTCAAAACAAATGATTCACAAAGGTTTCAAATCTTTATAAATCACTGTTCTGAAACATATGATTCACAAAGGTTTCAAAGCTTAACGAATCCCTGTTTCGAAACAAATGATTCACAAAGTGTTCAAATCTTAACGAATCCCTGTTTTGAAACAAATGATTCACAACATGTTCAAATCTTAATAAATCACTGTTCTGAAACATATGATTCACAAAGGTTTCAAAGCAAATGATTCACAAAGGTTTCAAATCTTAACGAATCCCTGTTTCAAAGCAAATGATTCACAAAGGTTTCAAATCTTAATAATCACTGTTTTGAAACAAATGATTCACAAAGTGTTCACATCTTAATAAATCACTGTTCTGAAACAAATGATTCACAAAGGTTTCAAATCTTAATAAATCACCGTTTTGAAACAAATGATTCACAAAGTGTTCAAATCTTAACGAATCCCTGTTTTGAAACAAATGATTCACAACATGTTCAAATCTTAATAAATCACTGTTCTGAAACATATGATTCACAAAGGTTTCAAAGCAAATGATTCACAAAGGTTTCAAATCTTAACGAATCCCTGTTTCAAAGCAAATGATTCACAAAGGTTTCAAATCTTAATAATCACTGTTTTGAAACAAATGATTCACAAAGTGTTCAAATCTTAATAAATCACTGTTCTGAAACATATGATTCACAAAGGTTTCAAAGCAAATGATTCACAAAGGTTTCAAATCTTAATAAATCACCGTTTTGAAACAAATGATTCACAAAGGTTTCAAATCTTAACAAATCCCTGTTTTGAAACAAATGATTCACAACATGTTCAAATCGTAATAAATCACTGTTCTGAAACATATGATTCACAAAGGTTTCAAAGCAAATGATTCACAAAGGTTTCAAATCTTAACGAATCCCTGTTTCAAAGCAAATGATTCACAAAGGTTTCAAATCTTAACGAATCACTTTTTTGAAACAAATGATTCACAAAGTGTTCAAATCTTAATAAATCACTGTTTTGAAACAAATGATTCACAAAGGTTTCAAAGCAAATGATTCACAAAGGTTTCAAATCTTAACGAATCACTGTTTCAAAGCAAATGATTCACAAAGGTTTCAAATCTTAACGAATCACTGTTTCAAAGCAAATGATTCACAAAGTGTTCAAATCTTAATAAATAAATCACTGTTTTGAAACAAATGATTCACAAAGGTTTCAAATATTAACAAATCACTGTTTCGAAACAAATGATTCACAAAGGTTTTAAAGCAAATGATTCACAAAGGTTTTAAAGCAAATGATTCACAAAGGTTTTAAAGCAAATGATTCACAAAGGTTTTAAAGCAAATGATTCACAAAGGTTTTAAAGCAAATGATTCACAAAGGTTTCAAAGCTTAACGAATCACTGTTCCAAAACAAATGATTCACAAAGGTTTCAAAGCTTAACGAATCACTGTTCCAAAACAAATGATTCACAAAGGTTTCTCTTGACACTGACATAAGATGAACCGTGTTTTTCCTTTCCTTTCTCTAAAACATATCATCATGCAGGTAAGTTTGCAGCAGTGCAGCTGTAATATCAGAGAAACAGTTGCTCGGAGTATAGCATTCATTCATAACCCGCACAACCTTTCTATGAATCCATCTTTCGGGAGCCCGTGGCGTGCGGTTTGAGTCCAGGCAGTGGGGTGAAATTGACTGTTACAATAAAACGCAAGAAGCGCCTCTTCTCCCGGAGAAAGCATTGAGGGCCGCTGAATTATTCATGCTCGCTTTATTGCAGATTGGCTCAAAGAGAGAAGTTAGCATGAAAGTCTTATGCAGAGTTTTCGGTAAAGGTGGCTCACAGAAATATAACAAGCTGATTAATTATATTCAAAGCGTGCACGTTCCTATCTAAAGTCTACCTTGCGTTTTCTTGCTTGAAATGCAGCCGTTTGTTACCCACTTGCATTATTTTATTTTTTATATTCACTTTACCTTTTGAAAGTTTGAGGTCAAACTTTCATTAAAAGTGACAGTAAAGACTTTTATAATGTTACAAAATATTTCTATTTCAAATAAATGCTGTTCAACCTTCAATTTATTAAAGAATCTCGAGAAAACGAGAGAATACATTAGCATGCATATTTAGTATATTAATCTATTTGCATACTTTATGATGCATACATTGCAAAGCCATTAAAATAATCAACATTAATGTACTTTAGTTATGAGGACAATGAGACATTCGGTGAAGCAGCCCTTCTGAACCTTCTAATGCATATTTACATTTTTTAGTTAACTGGATAATAGGTGCACTATTTGTCGACACGGAGTTAACTTATTTACATTTTCTGGTTCGTTGACTGAATAAAAAAAACAACAAAATGCTGTTCTCTCAGCAACCTGCATTAGAAAAGGCACGCATAATGCCTATAAAGACAGCTTGCCGTATAATGAGCGCTGAATATACGCCGAGCCGCTCCTCTATTGACTGAGCAAACAGACGTCTTCTGTTTAATTCCGGCTAATGAATCAATGCAGATGACTTCAGACGTCACTTAGCCCAATTAGCGCAGGCGGGGAAGTGTGCGGCGGTGTGGGAATCGATCCGCAAATGGGATTTCAACACCTGACTCGATGCTCGCCGTCGCCGCGTCTACTTATTAGTCATGATGTGTAGCGTGGTGAGACTGTCATATTTGACAATGGATGGTAAAATTGGCTCCGGGCCAGACTTGCTGACAGTCCTGACAAGCTAGCTTGCCAGCTAAAGCTGTCAGATCATTGTGTTGCTATTCTGCAAGCAGACTCAATTTAAGGGTTTGAAAGGACATTTCCGCCGAAGAATGAGAGATCGCAATGATAAACACCGTTTGCTTTAGGCTGAACTGTCCTCGGCGTTACCTGAGTTCTCAAAGTCGTTGTAAGACGCTTCCCAAGTTTCCGCCATGCCGATGAGCATGTTCTCCATGATCTGGAGGTCAGTCGTGGGAGAGTTGCATTGTGGGAACTCGTCTGCACACTGACAGATGCACTGGCTGTTCATTCCCTATCCCCTATATAGTGCACTGTCTGATTGTTCCCTATCCACTATTTAGTGCACTGTCTGATCATTCCCAATCCCCTATATAGAGCACTGTCTGATTGTTCACTATCCCCTATATAGTGCACTGTCTGATCGTTCCCTATCCCCTATATAGAGCACTGTCTGATTGTTCCCTATCCCCTATATAGTGCACTGTCTGATCGTTCCCTATCCCCTATATAGAGCACTGTCTGATCGTTCCCTATCCCCTATATAGAGCACTGTCTGATCGTTCCCTATCCCCTATATAGAGCACTGTCTGATCGTTCCCTATCCCCTATATAGAGCACTATCTGATCGTTCCCTATCCCCTATATAGAGCACTGTCTGATCGTTCCCTATCCCCTATATAGAGCACTGTCTGATCGTTCCCTATCCCCTATATAGTGCACTGTCTGATCGTTCCCTATCCCCTATATAGAGCACTGTCTGATCGTTCCCCATCCCCTATATAGTGCACTGTCTGATCATTCTCTATCCGATTGAAACAAATGATTCACAAAACTGTCATATTTGACAATGGATGGTAAACTCAATTTAAGGGTTTGAAAGGACATTTCCGCCGAAGAATGAGAGATCGCAATGATAAACTCCGTTTGCTTTAGGCTGAACTGTCCTCGGCGTTACCTGAGTTCTCAAAGTCATTGTAAGACACTTCCCAAGTCTCCGCCATGCCAATGAGCGTGTTCTCCATGATCTGGAGGTCAGTCGTGGGAGAGTTGCATTGTGGGAACTCGTCTGCACACTGACAGATGCACTGGCTGTTCATTCCCTATCCCCTATATAGTGCACTGTCTGATTGTTCCCTATCCACTATTTAGTGCACTGTCTGATCATTCCCAATCCCCTATATAGAGCACTGTCTGATTGTTCACTATCCCCTATATAGTGCACTGTCTGATCGTTCCCTATCCCCTATATAGAGCACTGTCTGATTGTTCCCTATCCCCTATATAGTGCACTGTCTGATCGTTCCCTATCCCCTATATAGAGCACTGTCTGATTGTTCACTATCCCCTATATAGTGCACTGTCTGATCGTTCCCTATCCCCTATATAGAGCACTGTCTGATTGTTCCCTATCCCCTATATAGTGCACTGTCTGATCGTTCCCTATCCCCTATATAGAGCACTGTCTGATCGTTCCCTATCCCCTATATAGTGCACTGTCTGATCGTTCCCTATCCCCTATATAGTGCACTGTCTGATCGTTCCCTATCCCCTATATAGAGCACTGTCTGATCGTTCCCTATCCCCTATATAGAGCACTGTCTGATCGTTCCCTATCCCCTATATAGAGCACTGTCTGATCGTTCCCTATCCCCTATATAGAGCACTGTCTGATCGTTCCCTATCCCCTATATAGTGCACTGTCTGATCGTTCCCCATCCCCTATATAGAGCACTGTCTGATCGTTCCCTCTCCCCTATATAGAGCACTGTCTGATCGTTCCATATCCCCTATATAGTGCACTGTCTGATCGTTCCCTATCCCCTATATAGAGCACTGTCTGATCGTTCCCTATCCCCTATATAGAGCACTGACTGATCGTTCCCTATCCCCTATATAGAGACTGTCTGATCGTTCCCTATCCCCTATATAGAGCACTGTCTGATCGTTCCCTATCCCCTATATAGAGCACTGTCTGATCGTTCCCTATCCCCTATATAGAGACTGTCTGATCGTTCCCTATCCCCTATATAGAGCACTGTCTGATCGTTCCCTATCCCCTATATAGAGACTGTCTGATCGTTCTCTATCCCCTATATAGTGCACTGTCTGATCGTTCCCTATCCCCTATATAGAGCACTGTCTGATCGTTCCCTATCCCCTATATAGAGCACTGTCTGATCGTTCCATATCCCCTATATAGTGCACTGTCTGATCATTCTCTATCCGATTGAAACAAATGATTCACAAAACTGTCATATTTGACAATGGATGGTAAACTCAATTTAAGGGTTTGAAAGGACATTTCCGCCGAAGAATGAGAGATTGCAATGATAAACACCGTTTGCTTTAGGCTGAACTGTCCTCGGCGTTACCTGAGTTCTCAAAGTCGTTGTAAGACGCTTCCCAAGTCTCCGCCATGCCGATGAGCGTGTTCTCCATGATCTGGAGGTCAGTCGTGGGACAGTTGCATTGTGGGAACTCGTCTGCACACTGACAGATGCACTGGCTGTTCTGGCAGATGTACTCGCCCTCCCCGTTGCACATGATGTAGCTGAGAGCCGACTGGACGAACTTCTCCTGCAGGTACTCGGGGAAAATGACCTGCAAACCTGAAAACAGGAAAGAGAATCAAAGTTAAAGTCATTACAGAGATCCAAAGACATTATTGATTTCACATCAGCGAGCAACAGGTAGAAAGTGGATGACAGAACTTTCTTTATTTCACATTAAGCGCGCGCTTCAACCCGCTCTGGATACGGGGGTTAGGGTTTGCGTGTGGAGCATTGAGAGTTCAGCTGCAGTAAATTAGCTCAGCGCTGACGCTCCTGACGGTGACAGTGAATCATCCCGTCGGAGAGCGGCGGGTTTGTTGTGAAAGTTTTGCCAGAGGTCCACTTGACTTTGAACTGTCCCCTCGGAGTGGGAGGACTTTACATAATGGAATAAAACGGAGGAGTGATTGATGTATTCTGTCGTGATTGGCTTCGGCTTATTTACCAGGGCTGTCATAATATCCTCTGTTGTGTGTGTGCGTGAGTGAATGTGAGTGTGAACAACATCACACCATACAACAAACTTATCTCATGCTTGTGCTCCAGATGTGAATGAATCCTTGAGACCAACCAGAACACCCAGGCCATAAACCAGTCAGAAAACCAACAGCCGGCTAAACACCTGAAACATCCCTAGTAACTGGGGTGTGCGATATTGACAAAATCTCAGTATTTCCTGATGGTTTTCATGCTGGTACCTTGACTGGCACTTCATATTATTCATATTCATACGGTTGCCAGTTTATGAACTTATCCACTATGAGAGAACTCAAGCGTGGGGCCGTGATCGGTGGACACCTGTGCAATAAGTCCAAATATTATACTAAATATTCCACGCTCAACTGTTAGTGGGATTATAACAAAGTGGAAGCGATTGGGAACAACAGCAACTCAGCCACGAAGTGAAATCACAGAGCGGGGTCAGCGCATACTGAGGGTCACAGAAGTCGCCAACTTTCTGCAGAGTCAAGAGCTCCAGACCTCCAAACTCCTGTGTCCTTCAGATGAGCTCAAGAACAGTGTGTAGAGCTTCATGGAATGGGTTTCCATGGCCGAGCAGCTCATCCAAGCCTTACATCACCAAGAGCAATGCAAAGCGTGGGATGCAGTGGGGTAAAGTGCGCCGCCACTGGACTCTAGAGCAGTGGAGACGTGTTCTCTGGACGCTTCTCTGTCTGTCAATCCCATGGACGAGTCTGGGTTTGGTGGTTGCCAGGAGAACGGGACTTGCCTGACTGCATTGTGCCAAGTGTAAAGATTGGTGGATGGGGGATTATGGGGTGGGGTTGTTTTTCAGGGGTTGGCCCCTTAGTTCAAGTGAAAGGAACTCTTAATGCTTCACCAAGACATTTTGGACAATTTCATGCTCCCAACTTTGTGGGAACAGTTTGAGGACGGCCCCTTCCTGTCCCAGCATGACTGCGCTCCAGTGCACAAAGTGTCGCTCCATAAAGACATGGATGAGCGAGTTTGGTGTGGAGGAACTGGACTGGCCTGCACAGAGTCCTGACCTCAACCCGATAGAACACCTTTGGGATGAATTAGAGCGGAGACTGAGAGCCAGGCCTTCTCGTCCAACATCAGTGCCTGACCTCACAAATGCGCTTCTAGAAGATTTCCCATAAACACACTCCTAAACCTTGTGAAGAAGAGCTGAAGCTGTAAGAGCTGCAAAGGGTGGCCGACTCCATATTAAACCCTACGGATTAAGAATGGGAAGTTCATGTGCATGTAAAGGCAGGCGTCCCAAAACTTTTGGCAATATAGTGTATGTATCATCTTAAGTTAAATTCTTGCATTTAATCAACACTTACAATTAGAACAATAAAACACTGTAGGGCTGTTGCCAATCAAATTAAATCAGTATATCAGTTGCTTGGAAGCTGCATGGGCAAGTCGCATAAACATAGCCATTATGTTAAGACCGTGTCATGTACTAGTATGACCAACTAGCAATTGGTGAGCAGGTAGTCTTATTTTTTTGGTATCAAATTAGATCAATCAAATTTTTTATGACTTAATAAAGTTATGAACGGGCTTGAAGAAACAGAACAGTTTATGTATCCAACCCATGAAGTGACATTTAGTCTTTTCAGACTGTTTATTGCAACTCAGAAGTGGCTTGAATGCATTTACACTGTATTTACAATTGCATAAATGACACTATGAGAATTGTATTAATTGAAAATATATTTTGTAAATGAAACTGTAAGTCACCGTCTTAATGAGTGAGTCACTGAATCGTTCAAAACGTGGATATGTTCGGTAACGAAGCACCACTTTGTGTTGCAGGGAGATGCCAAAATAAAGCCAAATAATATTACAATGGTGTTGATGGAATATTACAGTACTGACAATATTGGAGCAGCACGTGTACAACACTTGACAGGGGTTACACTTCAAAATTCTGTCAAAAAATGTTCACTACTGAATATAGGGGAACACTCATTGAGAGCTGAATCAGTCTGACTTTTATTAGAGCCCTGACCGATTATCACTGGTTCAGTTTTATCAGTATTTAACTGCACACAATTACAATCCAGTTTTTGCTAAGCAAGCTTGTCAGATCATTGGATAGCAGTGATAGATTAACTGTAAATCATCTGCATAGCAGACTAGCAGTGAAAATGTACATGATGATTATGGGTCCAAGAGGTAACATATACAATTAAAACAAAATTGGTCCCAAACCGGAGCCCTGTGGAACACCAGGGTTGATCGTAGAAGGGGAGAATAAATCATCTCCAACTGACACTACAAATGCTCTATTTAACATATAAGAATGAAGCCAGTCCCTGAAACTCCCTCCCATCTATGTAATGTACTGATTAAGACTGAATGATCAACTGTATCAAAAGCTGTAGTCAAATCTAACCATATTAAAAATCATCTATGGTTTTCTCTGAAGCCTGACAAATTACTCAAAAATGTTATTTTCATTCATAACCTTCAACAGTTGCTTAGCTACTGCTTTTTCTAAAAGACTACTTTATCTTTTGTCAGATGATTAATTGAAGAGTCAACCCTTCAGTTGATGTCCGTCTATGTATTTAACCAAAAATCACATAACGCAGAAAAACCAACAAAAAAACTCACAACCACAAAGAAACACACTTAATTCCACTAGAACAACCACCTAAGTAGCAAAGCCCTGTTTTTTTCTGTAAACCACAATCACAAGACAGTCCTGAAGGACAAAACCTGTCCCATGTTTTTCATGCAGCATGAATACAGCACATTAGGAGACATATCCCTCATGATGTAAAAATAAAATCAAAAAGCCCTATAGAAAATATATTGAGTTACATTGCCAGAGACTGTATCATTCTCTTAAATAAATAATAAATCATACTTCAGGATCGACATAAAACATGGTAATGGAAGCTAGCCTCGACATAATACAGCGTATCCATTTCTAATGGAAGTAAATGTGCACCGTGCATGCAGATAATTGCTTCGTAATAATTACACATTTGCTATGTGAAGCATTATAGGATTTGTGATAGAGGCTATGTTGCATTTATTTAGATTTATACACTTGAAAAAACACAGAAAACTTTAAAAAAAAAAAATATCTGGAAGGATGAGTGTTTGGATGAATGGGTGGATGTATGGGTGGATGTATGGATGGATGGATGGGTGGATGGATGGGTGGGTGGCTGGGTGAATGAATGGATGGATGGATGGATGGATGAGTGGGTCGGTGGTCGGGTGGTTGGTTGGGTGAATGAATGGATGGATGGTTGGGTGGGTTGGTGGATGGATGGATGAGTGGGTGGGTGGTTGGTTGGGTGAATGAATGAATGGATGGATGGTTGGGTGGGTTGGTGGATGGATGGATGAGTGGGTGGGTGGTTGGGTGAATGAATGGATGGATGGTTGGGTTGGTGGATGGATGGATGGATGAGTGGGTGGGTGGTTGGGTGAATGAATGAATGGATGGATGGTTGGGTGGGTTGGTGGATGGATGGATGAGTGGGTGGGTGGTTGGTTGGTTGGGTGGTTGGTTGGGTGGGTGAATGAATGGATGGATGGATGGTTGGGTGGGTTGGTGGATGGATGGATGAGTGGGTGGGTGGTTGGGTGAATGAATGGATGGATGGTTGGGTGGGTTGGTGGATGGATGGATGAGTGGGTGGGTGGTTGGGTGAATGAATGGATGGATGGTTGGGTCGGTGGATGGATGGATGAGTTGGTGGGTTGGTGAATTAATTGATGGATGGGTGAATTAATTGATAGATGGATCGATGGATGAGTGAGTGGGTTGGTGAGTGTTTGGATGGATGGCTGGATAGATAGATGGATGGATGTATGAGTGGTTTAGTTGGTGGGTGGATGGATGTATGGGTGGGTTGGTGGATGGATAGATGGATGTACGGATGGTTGAATGGGTGGGTTGGTGAGTGTTTGGATGAATGATGGATGGATGGATGGATGGATGGATGACTGGCTGGATGACTGGATGGATGGATGGGTGGGTGGATGGATGGAAGGAAGGATGGATGGTTGGATGGGTGGGTGAGTGTTTGGATGGATAGATGGATGATTGAGTGGGTGGGTGAGTGTTTGGGTGAATTAATGGATGGATGGTTGGGTGGGTTGGTTGGTGGATGGATGGATGGATGGATGGTTAATTAGGTGAGTTGGTGAGTGTTTGGATGGATGGATGGATTGATGGGTGGATGAGTGGGTGGGTGGGTGAATGGATGGGTGGATGGGTTGGTGAGTGTTTGGATGAATGGGTGGGTTGATGGATGGGTGAGTGTTTGGATGGATGAAAGTGGATGAATGGGTGGATGGATGGATGGATGGGTGGGTGGGTGGATGTGTGGATGGATGGACTTAAAACTTAAAAAAATTATCTGGATGGATGGGTGGATGGATGTGTGAGTGGGTGGGTGGGTGGATGGATGTGTGGGTGGGAGGGTGGGCGTGTGGGTGGATGGACTTAAAACATTAACAAATTATCTGGG
>CM042242.1:68360034-68390034 GCA_023566225.1 Romanogobio albipinnatus | reverse complement strand
ATGTTAATTTCAACTTTTTGTCATAATTTTAATAATCATAATTAAGACTTTTTCATTAATAATTTTGTCTTATTACATAATCATTTTGTCAATTTTGTTTTGAAATAATTCTGACATTTTAATTAATAATTTTACATCATAATTTTGGTTTAAATTTGGACTTTTTAAGTCATAATTTAGTTTTTTGCATTAATTGTAACTTTTAAATCATAATTTCAGTTTAGTATGTTAATTAAAACTTTTTGTCATAATTTTTACAGTCATAATTATGACTTTAAGTAATTTTGACATATTACGTACATTTTTTGATTCAGTTTCAACTTGTTATGTAACAGTTTTTACATTTTAAGTAATAATTTGGGCTTTTTATGTTCTGTGATTCAACATTTTATTTTTCAGGATTATAAATGTTTAACTGTCACTTTTGGTCAGTTTAATGCATCCTTGATCCATTGATTTTGACTTTTTAAGTAATAATTTAGTGTTTTATGTCATAATTTTGACTTTTTAAGTAATCATTTAGTTTTTTATTTCATAATTTTGACTTTTTAAGTAATAATTTAGTTTTGTATGTCATAATTTTGACTTTTTAAGTAATAATTTAATTTTGTATGTCATAATTTTGACTTTTTAAGTAATAATTTAGTTTTTAATGTCATAATTTTGACTTTTTAAGTTATAATTTAGTTTTTTATGTCATAATTTTGACTTTTTAAGTTATAATTTAGTTTTTTATGTCATAATTTTGACTTTTTAAGTAATCATTTAGTTTTTTATTTCATAATTTTGACTTTTTAAGTAATAATGTAGTTTTGTATGTCATAATTTTGACTTTTTAAGTAATAATTTAGTTTTTTATGTCATAATTTTGACTTTTTAAGTAATCATTTAGTTTTTTATTTCATAATTTTGACTTTTTAAGTAATAATGTAGTTTTGTATGTCATAATTTTGACTTTTTAAGTAATAATTTAGTTTTTTATGTCATAATTTTGACTTTTTAAGTTATAATTTAGTTTTTTATGTCATAATTTTGACTTTTTAAGTTATAATTTAGTTTTTTATGTCATAATTTTGACTTTTTAAGTTATAATTTAGTTTTTTATGTCATAATTTTGACTTTTTAAGTTATAATTTAGTTTTTTATGTCATAATTTTGACTTTTTAAGTAATCATTTAGTTTTTTGTCATAATTTTGACTTTTTAAGTTATAATTTAGTTTTTTATGTCATAATTTTGACTTTTTAAGTTATAATTTAGTTTTTTATGTCATAATTTTGACTTTTTAAGTAATCATTTAGTTTTTTATTTCATAATTTTGACTTTTTAAGTAATAATGTAGTTTTGTATGTCATAATTTTGACTTTTTAAGTAATAATTTAGTTTTGTATGTCATAATTTTGACTTTTTAAGTAATAATTTAGTTTTGTATGTCATAATTTTGACTTTTTAAGTAATCATTTAGTTTTTTATGTCATAATTTTGACTTTTTATGTACCATTTGTGACCTTTTAGGTCATAATTTCAATTTAGTATGTTAATTTCAAATTTTTGTCATAATTTTATGACTTTTTAAGTAACACTTTTGACTTTTTATGTCATAATTTCGATTTAAAGTTTGACTTTGTCATAATTTAGACTTTATATGTGAAACCCGGTGTTTCATGAGCACAAGAGACTCTTTCAGACACACATTTATGTGTCTATTCTCAGGTAATCTCGAGGCGTTTGGTTTGATCTGGTCTCTCAACTCCGAGAGGATGGACACGTCTTAAATATCAACCAATAAGTGCATTTCTTCTTAAAGTCTGAACTATTGATCGGCCGGTGCGTGTGCCCTTTATGCAGGTGAGAAGGCATCTAAATGTTAAACTTTGTCCATGGGACTTTCTGCTGAGATCGGGCCTGATTCCAGAGTTCACGCTCCAGCTCATAAGGGTTTCATCAAAGATTAATTGAGCATTGTATGGCCCCAAATTCACAAAATAACCATTACCTAAAGCACCGGTGGAAGGAGAGGCATTGCTTGAATAAGGTGTTAAATTATGGCTCAGTTCCTGTTAAAAGTCACATTAAAGAAATGAAGACGCCTGTGTAATCACATTGAGTGGAAGCGACGGAGGGCTCATTTAAAGGGTCATAGCTTTATTACAGGGCACTGCACTTTATAAACGATAGCACAGCCCGCGCTTTTAATGCGGTAAAATAAAACACACCACATATGACACACCACTCGCTCAGGAATGCAGATCAATGTCCTCCCAAGAAATCACACAATAAAATAAATGGCTTTATAACCAGTGCCATCCGCCTCAGATGGACGCTTTTGTACACACCATTGGACCATTTTTTTGTTGTAAAATCCGCTGCACTGCTTCCTTGAGTATTCATTACTCAGTAACTTGTTGGTGCGACTGAAATGCCAATGAGAGTCAAGCACATAGTAATAGTTTGAAAGGAAACATAAACCCGTTTCGCAGTGTATAATATTACAACATTAGAGCGCTGCCATTTCTGCAAAACTCCAAAAACATGCCTATAAATACAATTCAAACAGTTTCCAGCGGAAATGAACACTAGTTGCAGTAAAACACCAACATCTTTTATTCCAAATTGTGATTAAATTTGCAAAATATTATATGATCTCAAAACACATTTCCCACAGAGCATGATGTGTAAACACTGTCCTAATGAGTGCGGCACGAATACAATAAATCAATCCAAAATCACAGCCAATCAGAAGAGCGTGTGGGCGGAGTCTCTCTGCAAGCGCACTGCACTCGCAACCAAATAAATCAAAACTCACAGCCAATCAGAAGAGCGTGTGGGCGGAGTCTCTCTGCAAGCGCACTGCAATCGCAACCAAATCAATCCAAAATCACAGCCAATCAGAAGAGAGTGTGGGCGGAGTCTCACTGCAAGCGCACTACACTCGCAACCAAATCAATCAAAACTCACAGCCAATCAGAAGAGCGTGTGGGCGGAGTCTCTCTGCAAGCGCACTGCACTCGCAACCAAATCAATCAAAACTCACAGCCAATCAGAAGAGCGTGTGGGCGGAGTCTCTCTGCAAGCGCACTGCACTCGCAACCAAATCAATCAAAACTCACAGCCAATCAGAAGAGAGTGTGGGCGGAGTCTCTCTGCAAGCGCACTACACTCGCAACCAAATCAATCAAATCTCACAGCCAATCAGAAGAGAGTGTGGGCGGAGTCTCTTTGCAAGCGCACTGCACTCGCCACCAAATCAATTAATAATTACAGCCAATCAGAAGAGCATGTGGGCGGAGTCTCTCAGCAAGCGCACTGCAATCGCAACCAAATCAATCCAAAATCACAGCCAATCAGAAGAGAGTGTGGGCGGAGTCTCTCTGCAAGCGCACTGCACCCGCAACCAAATCCATTAATAATTACAGCCAATCAGAAGAGCATGTGGGCGGAGTCTCTCAGCAAGCGCACTGCAATCGCAACCAAATCAATCCAAAATCACAGCCAATCAGAAGAGAGTGTGGGCGGAGTGTCTCTGCAAGCGCACTGCACCCGCAACCAAATCCATTAATAATTACAGCCAATCAGAAGAGCATGTGGGCACAGTCTCTCAGCAAGCGCACTGCACTCGCAACCAAATCAATGAATAATTACAGCCAATCAGAAGAGCGTGTGGGCGGAGTCTCTGCAAGCGCACTGCAGTCGCAACCAAATCCAAAATCACAGCCAATCAGAAGAGAGTGTAGGCGGAGTCTCTCTGCACAACCAAATGAACAAGTGCATCAAATGCATAAATATTACACCATTTTAACATTATTAAATATACATGCCGAGTTACTGAAACGATCTTTGTCATAGAATACACCTGACAGTTTGAACGCTCTGGTTTCCGTCCATTTATTTTCAAGATCTGAGGTGATTATCCATCGAGATATAGATATAAAGGGCACACAAAATGATGTTCGAACTCAAATTAAGATGCTTTTAACATGAAATAAAGTTATTATTAAAAATTAAATATTTGTGTTGTTGTTCAAGCCGCAATTTCACAGAAAAAAAAAATGAAACTGTTTCTAAAATAGAATCGGCTGTTTAGGACAAAACTCTTGCATTATCATGGAAAAGATTCCTTTATTGTGTTGCAGTGTTGCGTCACATGTAGTTTGGACACAGTGTAATATATTCTGAGGTTTGCATCACATAACCAGCTCAATATGTGTCTATTCTGATGGTACGGTTGCTTCAGCAAATGTGTTTTTATCTCAGTTTGCTTTTGTTAACACTACTGGTTCGGTGTAGTGTGGATGCTACGCTATTTTCAGACGCAACACAGCCTTTAACTGGACATTTCATTTCCAAACTGCAACAAGACATACAGCCAGATTCTCATTCATCTGTTTCGGATAAAACCCACTGAGCATTTAACTTTGAAAGTGTCGCAAGAAGCAATGTAATACAGTGCAGAAATGTCACCACAAGCACGTTTTTCCAATGAGCCTGGGTTTTTATATCACATACCACTGAAATGTCACAAAACTGAGGCGTAGGGAATGAAAGGCACGCTGACTCCTCGAGTCTCTACAAGCTGATATCAGCATGTGTGGTAAAATACTACTTATTTAGCATAGACTCCAGCAAAATATGATGTAAAAACTGTAAAAATGACTAATAGGCACAAGTGTCAATACAGCATTATTCTACAGAGGCTGCCAGACAGTCAGGAAAAAAAGTAGGTAATGACTATAAAGACAGAAAATGACATACAAAGATTGCCTGGCTAATGAGGAGGACTGCTGTCTGAAGGGTGATGAAGAAATTGCTCTGTGCACAAAATTACCGGCTGAGGCATGAGAGTGAGCAGTGCATAGTGTGTTCCCCAGGTAAGCCACGCACACGCACCCGGCCATCCACGTGATGTAGAAGAACACGTGATCATCAGACCAGGCCACCTTCTTCCATTGCTCCGTGGTTCAGCTCTGATGCTCACGTGCCACTGTTGGTGCTTTGGGCGGTAGACAGGGGTCAGCATGGGCACTGGTCAGCGGCTGTGCCGCCCCATACGCAACAAACTGAGATGCTCTGTGTATTCTGACACCTTTCTATCAGAACCAGCATTAACTTCTTGAGCAGTTCGCCTTCGCTCCCCACGTGCATCAATGAGTCTCGGCCGCCCATGAGCCTGTGGCCGGTTCTCCACTGGTCCTTCCTTGGAGCACTTTTGATAGAGACTGACCACTGCAGACCGGGAACACCCCACAAGATCTGCAGTTTTGGAGATGCTCTGACCCGTCACAATCTGGCCCTTGTCAAAATCGCTCAAATCCTTACACTTGCCCATTTTTCCTGCTTCTAACACATCAACTCTGAGGACAAAATGTTCACTTGCTGCCTAATATATCCCACCCACTAACAGGTGATGAAGAGATCATCCGTTCACTTCACCTGGTCATAATGTTATGCCTGATCGGTGTTTATAGCAAAATAGCTTCGTCCCAAAAACGTGCTGAAATCTTTGGGCCTGTTTACACCTGGTCACTTTGTGCATTTCTATTGATCTGTTTTGTTAAAACCGTTGCGTTTACTCGTGAGCTTCAGAATGTGACGCCAAACTTCGGGAGCCTATAACATACTCAGCCATTTTGGGGGTAAAATTGACATACAGGGCTTCAACAACCAGGTGCATTTACACTTGTCCAGTTTATTCTGGAATGCGTCTGAAATCCTCCTGAAGTGGTTTGAGTGATCGGATTCAAGCATTTCAGAAGGCTTTTACACCTGGGCTGTGTTTCCCAAAAGCACCATAAGCCTTAGTTGGTGACAATTGTTCTACGATCAACTTTAGCTTTTGGTAAACGCACCCCTGGTCTATCCGATCAGAGAAAATGCATGTAACACACATGTAAACAAGCCCTAACTGATCTTTGAAACACATTAGAAACTCAGCTCACAATTGAATCCAACAGTGTCCGTCCACTTTACCAGTGGCATTGCTTCCCATACATTTTTTTTCCCCCACAGGGAATTGAAAGAAGTCTTCCTTAAAAGCGTTATAATCCATGAACCAACTAGCTACAAAGTGAACAAACTTTGATTTGAAGCAAAAAAAGTATTTGAAAATCAGGCAAAAAGACAAAAGTACAAGATGGGCGAAATAACTACAATCCCATGAAGCATTGCAAATGACATATTTGAATTGCAAATTATGTATAAATATAAAACTATTGATTTAAAGTTGTTTTTGATTATGTATATATGGTGGACAGATACTAAAGAGCTCTTTTGGTGCAATTTCCTTGTTTCGTTTCTCTGAATGGTGGAGATTTCTCTGCAGAATTATGGGTAATGTAGGAATTCTGGTGTTAAACAGAATTCTTAAAAAAAAAACAAATGCAGGCTGAGGGCTTCAACAAAGATCAATGAACAACCTCGTAGCTCACAGAAGATCTATCTTTAATGACTTATAAATGATTGAGTAACACTTCACAATAAGGTTCCATTTATTAATTTTAGTTAGATAATGAAAATATTATTCAAACAGAAATTTGCATCTGTAATTATTATTTAATGTATCTTACACTCTAAAAATGCTGGGTTAAAAATAACCCAAGTTGGGTTGAAAATGGACTAACCCAGCGATTGGGTTAAATGTTTGCTTAAAACAACCCAATTGCTGGGTTAGTCCATTTTCCACCCAACTTAGGTTATTTTTAACTCAGCATTTTTTAGAGTGTAGCTAACATGAACTAACAATGAACAATTATATTTTTAACTAACATTAACAAAGATTAATAAATACCATAACAGATGTTTTGCTCAATACTAGAAATTGCATTAATAACTATTGTGAAGCATCATCAGTTATCGTTATAAATCAATTTCCTGTATGGAGAAAATTAATGAGATTTTAACGTCTGGAACTCGACTGTTGCGCTCATACAATATTAATAAGGTATTCATTTGACTGCATTTTTACCTTTCAGTATTGAATGGTGCGCCACCTTGAATGCCATTTTCTCAATCGCAATGCATTTCCTTTTCTGTGAAAGATGCAAATTTGGCCCCAACAAAAGCCAACCCTTTGAAAGAGTGACGTATGAACCAAAATCCCGTCTAGGTGAAAGCACTCTAGGATTGGAACAGAGCTTTAGGGTTTAGACCCAACCCATGGCTCAACTCTGCATTAAACATCTCTTGAAAAAATTAAATTTTGGGGGATTTTCGTTACATCATACCAGGTTGGCAAAGTGAGTAAAACACCCTAAAACGTCACGCCACACAGAAAGTCCTCTGAACATTCAAAATGTCCAGTTTATTAAATATTCTAAAATCTTTATGTTAAGCGAACACTCCATTTTATGACATTACGGGAGCGTTACTCGGAGACGTTGAAAAACACAGTTACGACACTCCCATAGACTTCCATAGGAACTGAGGAATGCGGAAGTAGTGGAAGCGTGTCATGGAGTGACCAATAGTTCCAGCACTGAACCCCATTCATTTCAGTGTATCTCAAGCACACTCACTGGCAAATTGACGAAATTACTGCATATTTTGAGATTTTATGGCATTAGTTGACCTCTCAGGAATATTAACAGAAGTGGTATTTTATGAAGCGCGTTATAGTTAATGTATATTGTTATATAATAGATGGTTAGACTCTAACTGCGGTTAGATAACGTGAGCAGCACTATATCCAGATGCTATCGTCATATTTCAACAGTTTTTAGTCTCTCTGAGATCTTTCTGTCGAATGCGTTTCTATGAAGTAGCCCATTCAAGGAATAACGTATGACGCAGATGAATAATGAATATAAATAATGCCTGGATAAAGAGAATTGAATTAAATTGGTCGCCCTGTTTTTTTTAAACACTATTTAAAACGTATTTCTTGGTTTAAATTTGTATATGCTAGAATCATTCATTTATATTCACCTGTTGTGTATGCTAATGTGAGTATCATAAAATAACATTCAGACGTTAACAACATTTAAATTATAAAATAAATGACCACTATAACCAGTAGATGGCGGAAGAGGAACACTTATTGGCTCATTAGCCATTTTTTTCTCTTTTTTAATGAATTTCTATATATTATCAAATCATAACATTAAAATATCTATTTTTGTTACTTTATTTATACTGAAGTGCTAAATATATAGGCTAATTGTAGGGAAAATCACAGTCTCACGCAAAACAAAAACTTCTGACTAAACTTCACAATAAATCTTTATTTAAATCGCCTATGTGCTTTGTTTGTTATGAAGAGAGGATTTGTAGATAATGGGAAGATTTGTGTAAAATGTAAACCTGCACTAAAATTCATTTAGTGTTTTGAGACTATAAAACGAACTTTTGATCGCTATGGATTCTCAATCCTGGTAAATGAAACATACAGTATGATTGGTCATTATTTTCAACAGAAATGCCCATGATAGGCTACAACACTCAACGCTGTAAAATCATGCACTCACATGACCCACATAAAATAACCAGATCACTCAAAAAAAACATTAATCAACATCTCTCCCCAGAATAAAATGCTACTGTAAAGCCTAGTCGAAGTCGATGCACCAGAAATACCAGAAATTGCTGCAAATATAGTGAAACTGCTGTCTATCCCGCTTAATCCTATTCAAACAGATTGACGGCGCGGAGTTGTTTGGAACTATTGAGAGCTTCATGAACCACGTGACCGCATGGCTCTGGCGTTACTAAAACAACTAGTAGGGTTTTTAAAAAAGCAACAAACTTTAAATGAACATTCTATTAACGTTAATGGAAGAACATTTGTACACAACTTTGAGAGAACCTCGCCAGAACGTGAGTCAAAGTTTTGAAAAGGCACTTTAAAGTCACCGAAGACTTGGAAGTGTTTCAAATTCAAATCAGCACGCCTTTGTGTGAGATCAGAATTGGCTGTTGGCTGTAAATAAACGCAGGTCGCACGCATAAGTTGAAAGGACGGTCGCGAGCATCAGAAAACTAAAACCGAATCAATATAAAAACAGAGCATCTTGAAATTGCTTTGGAGGATGAGGGCTAAGAAAATATATTTACTGTCAGTCAGGTCTCAAGGAGGAGGGAAATGGCTGATTTATCTGCCCCACTAGTCCAAATAGAAACCCACTCTTGATTGACCACCTCAGATTGAGAGCTGACCTCAGGGTCAGCGAGGAAGGATTTCATCAGCCCGCTGGATGCCTGGCAACCCGGAGAGCCGAATATGAGGATAGTGGCATCAATCTTTTAAATGATGTACCATTACAGAAGAGCTATGCCCAGTGACTGTGCGTTTATAAGGGGAATGATCTTCCACGACTGAGTCTGACGCTCTCGCCACAGTTAAACGTGATTGGATTGTCCGTCATACTGAGCTTGCGATCTGTATTGCTTAACAAACTGAACAACAGAGCCTCTCTTCCTCTGTTTGCATATTCATATCAGAATCTGAAGGATCATGTGACGCTGAAGACTGATGTAAAATGCCGCTTTGATCACAGGAATAAATTACATTTTAATATACACTCACCGAAAGGATTATTAGGAACAACTGTTCAATTTCTCATTAATGCGATTATCTAATCAACCAATCACATGGCAGTTGCTTCAATGCATTTAGGGGTGTGGTCCTGGTCAAGGCAATCTCCTGAACTCCAAACTGAATGTCAGAATGGGAAAGAAAGGGGATTTAAGCAATTTTGAGCGTGGCATGGTTGTTGGTGCCAGACGGGCCGGTCTGAGTATTTCACAATCTGCTCAGTTACTGGGATTTTCACGCACAACCATTTCTAGGGTTTACAAAGAATGGTGTGAAAAGGGAAAAACATCCAGTATGCGGCAGTCCTGTGGGCCAAAATGCCTTGTTGATGCTAGAGGTCAGAGGAGAATGGGCCGACTGATTCAAGCTGATAGAAGAGCAACTTTGACTGAAATAACCACTCGTTACAACCGAGGTATGCAGCAAAGCATTTGTGAAGCCACAACACGCACAACCTTGAGGCGGATGGGCTACAACAGCAGAAGACCCCACCGGGTACCACTCATCTCCACTACAAATAGGAAAAAGAGGCTACAATTTGCACCAGCTCACCAAAATTGGACAGTTGAAGACTGAAAAAATGTTGTCTGGTCTGATGAGTCTGGATTTCTGTTGAGACATTCAGATGGTAGAGTCAGAATTTGGCGTAAACAGAATGAGAACATGGATCCATCATGCCTTGTTACCACTGTGCAGGCTGGTGGTGGTGGTGTAATGGTGTGGGGGATGTTTTCTTGGCACACTTTAGGCCTCTTAGTACCAATTGGGCATGGTTTAAATGCCACTGCCTACCTGAGCATTGTTTCTGACCATGTCCATCCCTTTATGACCACCATGTCCCCATCCTCTGATGGCTACTTCCAGCAGGATAATGCCATGTCACAAAGCTCGAATCATTTCAAATTGGTTTCTTGAACATGACAATGAGTTCACTGGACTAAAATGGCCCCCAGTCACCAGATCTCAACCCAATAGAGCATCTTTGGGATGTGGTGGAACGGGAGCTTCGTGCCCTGGATGTGCATCCCACAAATCTCCATCAACTGCAAGATGCTATCCTGTCAATATGGGCCAACATTTCTAAAGAATGCTTTCAGCACCTTGTTGAATCAATGCCACGTAGAATTAAGGCGGTTCTGAAGGCGAAAGGGGGTCAAACACAGTATTAGTATGGTGTTCCTAATAATCCTTTAGGTGAGTGTATGTTCACATAGAAAACAGCTGCTTTACATCATAATTATATTTCACTATTTTTGTTGAGCAGAAGAGACTTTAATTCCAATTTTCTTGACGGGTATTATAATAAACAAAGTTAATTAAAAATGCATGACACGACCCAAAAAATCCTGATACAAAACACCAGAAACGTTTCCCAGAATGTATGGGCATGTTGTCAGTCTTTCCCTGAGAAACAAAGAAACATTGATCCGGTCACCTCGAAAGACGAATTATTTTTCATCATGTTGTCTCCTCAACCCCAGACATATTTTCTATCCACAATTCATCACTGACAGACATCATTGCGCATATGTCCTAATTGAGTTGTTTCGTGTTTGTTCATTTGTTTGCCAAATGTTTGCCAATCTTCTGAAGAAAGCAAGAGCAGGAGAGAGAGAGGGAGTATGAAGATGAGTATGTAATCCATCAAGCAGCAGATGAATTGCCTGTGGGGCTATTTAATTTATTTTCACTCCACTTCTTTGAAAACTGTTGGCTCAGGCTATTCTAACGTATTCATAAATCTTCCAGGATGGGCTTATGGTTCCAGCAAGAACAGAACGGGTGTGTATGAAAGAGAGAAACAAAACACACAAAAAGCAACTTTCTTTCCTCTGTTTCCGGTTGTGGATTCCTCACGGTGTGCTGCCAGACGTCTCTTAAGAGCCTTGTATCTGTCTGAGAGAAAATACGCTGCAAATTAACTGATAAACGGCTAGTTTTAACTACAAGTGCTTAGAAATGCCCTCTCCTTGATTCATGTTATTTATTGGTCCCAAATGGTGCATCTTTATACAAATCGATTTCCTGAAGTTATTGATGTCACCAGTTGAGAATGCAAGGAGAATAAAAAGCAAGCACAAATCCTATGTCCTGCTCAGACTTCAACATTTTAAAAATGTAAGGAACAAAGAAATAAATTAAATATATTAAGCATAACAAAGATTAAACATTTTTACCATTAAACTGTCATACTTTCAATTGTACGTTTGAGTTCTTGCTGTTGTTTATATTATTCTTATTACCCTTAATCATGATTCTCATTCATTTAATACGGTCAGGTCGGTCGGTCGGTCGGTCGTTCTCGTTGCTTCGTTGGATTGGTTGGTTTGGTTGGTTGGTTGGTTGGTTTGTTGGTTTGATTGGTTGGTTTGGCTGGTTGGTTGGTTGGTTTTGATTGGTCGGTCGGTTGGTCGGTTTGATTAGTTGGTTGGTTGGTTGTTTGGTTTGATTGGTTGGTTGGTTGGTTGGTTGGTTTGGTTGGTTGGTTGGTTGGTTGGTTTGATTGATTGATTGATTGATTGATTGATTGATTGATTGGTTGGTTTGGTTGGTTTGATTGGATGATCGGTTGGTTGGTTGGTTGTTTGGTTTGATTGGTTGGTTGGTTTGGTTGGTTGGTTGGTTTGGTTGGTTGGTTTGATTGATTGATTGATTGATTGATTGATTGATTGATTGATTGATTGATTGATTGATTGGTTTGGTTTGGTTTGTCAGTTGGTTGGTTGGTTGGTTAGTTGGTTGGTTGGTTGGTTTGATTGGTTGGTTGGTTGGTTGCTTGCTTGGTTTGGCTGGTTTGTTTGGTTGCTTGGATGCTTGGTTGGGTGTTTGTTGATTTGGTTTGGTTGGTTGTTTGGTTGGTTGGTTGGTTGGTTGGTTGGTTGGTTGGTTGGTTTGATTGGTTGGTTGGTTGGTTGCTTGCTTGGTTTGGTTGGTTTGTTTGGTTGCTTGGATGCTTGGTTGGGTGTTTGTTGATTTGGTTTGGTTGGTTGTTTGGTTGGTTGGTTGGTTGGTTGCTTGCTTGGTTTGGTTGGTTTGTTTGGTTGCTTGGATGCTTGGTTGGTTGTTTGTTGGTTTGGTTGGTTGGTTGGTTGGTTGGTTGTTTGGTTGGTTGGTTTGATTGGTTGGTTGGTTGCTTGCTTGGTTTGGTTGGTTTGTTTGGTTGCTTGGTTGTTTGTTGATTTGGTTTGGTTGGTTGGTTGGTTGGTTTGGTTTGGTTGGTTGGTTGGTTGGTTCAGTTGGTTTGTTTGTTGGTTAGTTGGTTGCTTGGTTGGACTGGTTGGTTGGATTGGTTGCTTGGTTGATTGGAATTGTTGGTTGGTTGGTTGGCTGGTTGGTTGGTTGGTTGGTTGGTTGGTTTGATTGGTTGGTTGGTTGGTTCGGTTGGTTTGTTTGTTGGTTAGTTGGTTGCTTGGTTGCTTGGTTGGACTGGTTGGACTGGTTGGTTGGATTGGTTGCTTGGTTGAATGGAATTGTTGGTTGGTTTGGTTGTTTGGTTGGTTTGGTTGATTGGTTGGGTTAGTTGGTTGATTGGTTGGTTGGGTTGGGTTGACTGGGGTGCGTTTCCCAAAAAAATGACATTTTTGACATTCGCTGCTTAACTACCAAGTACAATGTTGAAGAAATCAACTAGCTAGTCAAAACTGTTTCCTGAAACCGTATTGTCACAAATCTGGTCATTCAACCACGTTAGTTAATGATGTCACGCAGGTGGTGGAGTATTAGCTTATTTTAATTAATCCGTTTGAATCTAATTAATGCTTGGTTTTTTGCTATAAGTTATGAACATGGGACTAATTCTCATTTAACTTTCTTTTTTTTTTTCTTTTTTTTTTTAGATTCAGCTATATGGTTGGGTTGACTGGTTAGTTGGTTGAGTTGGATGGTTGGGTTGGTTGATTGGTACATGCAGTTGGTTGGTTTGATTGATTGTACTACCAGTTATTGTGAAAGTAATTATGAGAATGTTACAATCCAGAAATCTTAATGGTCCAAAAATAGGCTTTATTTTCTTTGAGTAAAATGTATTTTTTCCTAATTTTCTAAGCTTCACTCACAGAGAGTGGAAACCAAATAAGTGTAACTTTTTCCATCTTATAATTAGTAATTCTGGAATATGTGAACACAACCATCTGTTGTGGCTTATACAATAAATCGATTGTGAGTCAATTCTCACATGCGCTATTTGTGTGGCAGCCATGTTGCTGGCGATGTACAGCGTTTCAAATCACTCACTTATGAAGATCCATTTTAGTTATAATATTACGCCTTAGCAGACATGTGTAGGCTGTAGATGATTTTACTCATATTCACAAAGTATGAATATTTATTTTGCTCATGGTTGGTTTATGTATTTTTCTTAAGAAAAGTCATGCTGTGCAGTGGAATGTTTTTAACTGATGATGTCATGAATAAATTAATAAAATACACGCATTTATCTTATCTACAGCTTTGATAGTTGTCCCTTCATGTATTTATCCTAAATTAAGTGAGAAAAATCAATGTCACACTGTGAAGATTGACACATTAACCTTCTCATCAGTCGTTTCACATTATTTTCAACACAGGAAGACATTTCCCCTCGGTTTGATGTTCATGACTACATAATGTCTAGGTAATTTGCTTATATGTTTTAGTTTTACTTTAATTTATTTAAGTTTTTTAGTCTTTTTACTAGTGGTGGGCATAGATCATTTTTTTTAAATCTAGATTAATCTCACTGTAATCTTGGAATTAATCTAGATTAATCTAGATTAAAATGGCTCATTTGAATTCTGCCAAAGGCATTCAGAATATGTGTGCTCGTAACTGATCATTTGTTTTTTTGTATAATAATAATAAAATAATAATTTGAATAATAAATAACTTCTGTCCCTTTAAGACCTGACGCACGCATGGATCCCAAACACTGTTCCTGTGAGCTGCTTACGACTGTGTTTACGTTAAAACTCACCAAGATGGGCATTGAGACATTTTTTGGTGTATTTGACCATTAATAAGATGGAAAAAGGAGCTCATTTTTGCACTTGTATGTCAGGGGCGGCTTTATTACGGTATGTGTGTGTGCGCTTCAGATGCGAGCGCGAAATCTGCGGGAATTAGTAGAATTGACGTTATGTGCAACCCTGCGCGAAATTCAGACCGGTCAGACCAATACCAACACGCTGTCATGAGGAAAAATCCAGCAGAACACCCGTTCGCCGTGTTCAGAGGTTTAACCGGACTGAATGAGAGGAGGCGGTGCGTGTCAACGTGGTCGGAGAGCGCAGCTTATATCGATAGTGTAGAAAATGAGTATCGTATCGTTTCATATATCGATACATATCGAAATATCAATATTTTTGACAACACTAGTAGGCATACACACAGGTTCGAAGACTCATTCTCTCGCCCCTACAGTGCAATTCGGCTAGGTATACAGCCACGCTAAAATATCAAGGTGAAAGTCATCATAGCTTGCGTAGTATAGACCAGGGGTTTTCAAATTTTATGATGCCAAGGACCCCCAAATATGATGAACCTTTAGTGAGGACCCTCTTCCTAAAATCCATCTATATATTTTTATGTATGAAAAAACATTTAATCTGTTAGATAAATAGTAAGTGTGACATTATAAATACAACCTTGTTTCCAAACTTAAATGGGCAATACTTAACTTTGGATGTATAAACCTGAAGAACATTTTCTATTAAAAATAATTTGTATTAGCAATTTATGCAATAAATGTATGTAAGCAGCTCAGGTACTGCGTTAAGAATATGTACAACCCCAGTGAGCGAGATAAAGAGGACTATAGTGAGAAGAACTCACTAGAAAGATACAAAGCAAACATATTATATGGCAGGAAATGTTTGGTACACCTTATCTATTTTTGCCTTTTTTGTCTTTTTATTCTCTGAAATTTTCTGGGGACCCCTTAGAACCATCTGGAGGACCCCTGGGGGTCCCCGGACCCCAATTTGAAAACCCCTGGTTTAGACCCAGCTCCCAACCCAACTTTGACAATAGATTAACGGCAATATCGCGCGATAAGAGTCTCACGTTAACGCAGCACCACTACTTTTTTTACCCAGATCCCCATTAACCCTAATATTTGCAAGTGAAATTGGCCTTAGAGTTAATGTGGTTCCTGACCACAAACGAGCAAATTCAAGGTAGTATGATTCGATACCTTACTCAACTGTGCCTTCAGGGTGACTTTATTGTGCCTTCTGTTTGAAAGTAAAAAGGATATTGAAATATCAAAGGTTACGCAATAGCAAAAAAAGATTCAGCACATTCACTCCTCCATAACACTACAAATAACTTCTGAGGAACCAAATCTATAAAGCCTCCAATCATCTAGAAACTTTTACAGGAAAAAAGGAAGGAAAAATCAATATACCAATACTTTAAAAATAATGCATTGTAAAATCCCAGCAGTGGTGTTTCTCATTTATTTGCAACTGTGGCCACTGCCAGCAGGTGTACGAGCGCTTCTGCTTTTATTGCCATATCCCATTTATGAGCTACATTTTCTGAAGAATAGTTTCAATATGCATTAACAGTGTTAATGTGAAATGGGACTGGACATATCCGTAGCTCTTTCCATTTGTGAAGGTGTTAAAGGTTTCAATCAGTGTTCTGTGACCTGAAAAATATAGAGGCTTTTGCACAGGAGGAACATTTTCATATAGTAGTTCCCATAACTGGGAATGATTTTAGTACATTTTTGTTTTGGGGGTGTTCAGAGTAGGGATGATAGCCTATATATTTACTCCACAAACATGTAAAACAGCGATAGATGGGCCGACGCCGAAGTCCAGGCATTTTGAACGGACCACGTGAAGCGTGATTATGCTCTGCTAGCGACAGTGAACATCAAACACACTGGAAATACAATAACACTTTTCCATATACCATTTACTTTGTTTGTTGAATGGACATATTATTGTTAAATATATCATAAACTTACTGTGTTCAAATTGTATTGCAAAACACTTTTGCTGATATTGAGGTGGGATACGGGTAAAGTTAGGGACAGGTGTGGTGGTATGGGTAAGTTTAAGGGTAGGGTTAGGGACAGGTGTGGTGGTGTGGGTAAGTTTAAGGGTAGAGTTAGGGACAGGTGTAGTGGTATGGGTAAGTTTAAGGGTAGGGTTAGGGACAGGTGTGGTGGTGTGGGTAAGTTTAAGGGTAGGGTTTGGCACAAGTGTGGTGGTGTGGGTAAGTTTAAGGGTAGGGTTAGGGACGGGTGCGGTGGTGTGGGTAAGTTTAAGGGTAGAGTTAGGGACGGGTGTGGTGGTGTGGGTAAGTTTAAGGGTAGGGTTAGGGACAGGTGTGGTGGTGTGGGTAAGTTTAAGGGTAGGGTTAGGGACAGGTGTGGTGGTGTGGGTAAGTTTAAGGGTAGGGTTAGGGACAGGTGTGGTGGTGTGGGTAAGTTTAAGGGTAGGGTTAGGGACAGGTGTGGTGGTGTGGGTAAGTTTAAGGGTAGGGTTAGGGACAGGTGTGGTGGTGTGGGTAAGTTTAAGGGTAGGGTTAGGGACAGGTGTGGTGGGATGGGTAAGTTAAAGAGTAGGGTTAGGGACAGGTGTGGTGGTGTGGGAAAGTTTAAGGGTAGGGTTAGGGACAGGTGTGGTGGTGTGGGTAAGTTTAAGGGTAGGGTTAGGGACAGGTGTGGTGGTGTGGGTAAGTTAAAGAGTAGGGTTAGGGACAGGTGTGGTGGTGTGGGAAAGTTTAAGGGTAGGGTTAGGGACAGGTGTGGTGGTATGTGTAAGTTTAAGGGTAGGGTTAGGGACAGGTGTGGTGGTATGGGTAAGTTTAAGGGTAGGGTTTGGTGTAAGGGAAGTGTCAACTGTGTAATTACAAATGTAACTACAGAAATTAATTACAGATGTAATTACATGCAGGTATTTTTTAAAATGTAAGTACAATGTAAAAACATGTATGTACACAATAAGTGCATTGTATCAAATGATTAATTAAAATGTTAGTACATAGTAGTTAAGGCCACCTAATATAAAGTGGGTCCCGGAGAATTCTCAGCGTCATCAAAATAAATGGCCGTCGCATCGGCAAAATAAAAGTCACGCAAAACAATCCGAGTGGCTGGATAAAGTGGTGGCAAAAAGTGTCAAAGCTCCTACTGGTGGTGTTATTGCAACCAGGAAACGTATAACCAAACCCGGTGCGAACGTCCCTTATGAAACATCGAATGTTTGCTTAACTTTAACAGATGGTCACACTAGACTTTGAACATGGGGAATTTGCACTGCAACTGTCCTGATATGATGACACGCTCTGTGGCATAAATTCAACATGTAAAGATAAACAATCTCCACTTTCTTTGCAAATTTTTAATTTGTGTTCTTTTAATTCAGCTAAGAGGTCATGCTGTGATGTATCAATCTTCTACTGATCACATGATACACATCTGCACATCAGCAAACCTGAACTTTTCAATGCACTTTCAATATGTTTCAGCTCTCCCACATGTACACTCACCTAAAGGATTATTAGGAACACCATACTAATACTGTGTTTGACCTTAATTCTACGTGGCATTGATTCAACAAGGAGCTGAAAGCATTCTTTAGAAATGTTGGCCCATATTGATAGGATAGCATCTTGCAGTTGATGGAGATTTGTGGGATGCACATCCAGGGCACGAAGCTCCCGTTCCACCACATCCCAAAGATACTCTATTGGGTTGAGATCTGGTGACTGTGGTGGCCATTTTAGTGCAGTGAACTCATTGTCATGTTCAAGAAACCAATTTGAAATGATTGGAGCTTTGTGACATGGGGCATTATCCTGCTGGAAGTAGCCATCAGAGGATGGGCACATGGTGGTCATAAAGGGATGGACATGGTCAGAAACAATGCTCAGGTAGGCCGTGGCATTTAAACCATGCCCAATTGACACTAAGAGGCCTAAAGTGTGCCAAGAAAACATCCCCCACACCATTACACCACCACCAGCCTGCACAGCGGTAACAAGGCATGATGGATCCATGTTCTCATTCTGTTTACGCCAAATTCTGACTCTACCATCTGAATGTCTCAACAGAAATCCAGACTCATCAGACCAGGAAACATTTTTCCAGTCTTCAACTGTCCAATTTTGGTGAGCTGGTGCAAATTGTAGCCTCTTTTTCCTATTTGTAGTGGAGATGAGTGGTACCCGGTGGGGTCTTCTGCTGTTGTAGCCCATCCGCCTCAAGGTTGTGCGTGTTGGGGCTTCACAAATGCTTTGCTCATACCTCGGTTGTAACGAGTGGTTATTTCAGTCAAAGTTGCTCTTCTATCAGCTTGAATCAGTCGGCCCATTCTCCTCTGACCTCTAGCATCAACAAGGCATTTTGGCCCACAGGACTGCCGCATACTGGATGTGTTTCCCTTTTCACACCATTCTTTGTGAACCCTAGAAATGGTTGTGCGTGAAAATCCCAGTAACTGAGCAGATTGTGAAATACTCAGACCGGCCCGTCTGGCACCAACAACCATGCCACGCTCAAAATTGCTTAAATCCCCTTTCTTTCCCATTCTGACATTCAGTTTGGAGTTCAGGAGATTGTCTTGACCAGGACCACACCCCTAAATGCATTGAAGCAACTGCCATGTGATTGGTTGATTAGATAATTGCATTAATGAGAAATTGAACAGGAGTTCCTAATAATCCTTTAGGTGAGTGTATATGCATATAAATAAGTCAATGAAACTGCAATGTATAGTGTTCTGGTTTTGTTTCATGTCACGTTTAGGTCTTCTGTTTCATGTGATCCCTTGTCATGTGTACTATGTTGTCATTGGTTCATTGTCTTGATTGGTCACAGGTATGTCTTGTTTAGTCATTAGTCCTTCATAAAATCTCATGTATATCTTAAATTATGTTCGTTAGCATGATTGAGATTGAATGTTTAAGTGAACTAGTCTAATGACATCACACTACATTCTAAATTATAATATTGCTATATTTTCATACCTCATTAAAGCATTAGTTCTGTCTGCTTATCTAATGTTCTTATTTCAATGGTTGCAGAGGGATTTAAAGTCACCAAACAATTCATATTTATTTATTTTTTATTAATGTTCCTGGTGATCTTGAATCAGAATAACTTAATCTCTTCTCTGATGACGAGGGCGGGGCAACCTGTCACTCACATGAGATCCACCAATAGCAAACCACAACCATCCAATCAATTCCCCACAGACAAAGTCAAGCCCCGCCCTACATTTGTTCTTGTTTGTGAAGCATTTCACTCGGCACAATAGAGAAGAAAAGACTAGCACATGCCGACTTTAAGTAAATATTCCCCTTTAAAAACTGCTGTGCACCAAATCCCACTCACAACCTGCTCTCAGTCGCTCTCTGGACCTCAGGCCAGGCCTGCAAACCCACGGCGGGTCTGGACCGGGACTCAGTTCTGCTCTCCAACAGTGGGATTCTGCGCCGGTCTGCATCTTGCTGTCTTTGGGGCAGGAATGATCTCTCCGACCAGCCGTTCGCCCTCCTCTGCCCTCCCCATTCACCGGGCTGCTTGAATAGCCAGTTCCCCAGGCCATGCTGTTATCACTGACTGAGGGATTCTGGGATAGCGCTAACAACACGCCACATTTTGACCGCCCAACAGGGAGAGCAGGAGAACATGTCCTGGCAAGCTGCCTCGAATGAACGTGGATTGTTGAATCAATCCGTCATGCTTCTCAGGTGGAAAATTAGCATTCTCATTCGTCTGCTTCCACCGGCTTTGGTCTTGGCACACTATATTTCTACAATACATGTATTCGTCATGCACAGCAATCATATCGGCAAGAGAAATCGCTTTCTGTGTTGTAAAATTAACTAGAATTTTCAAACAATTCAATCATTATGCTCAGCCGTCTATGTTTTTCCTGTCCAATTCAAAGAACATTACAGTGTTAGAAGAAAAAATGTTTGGTTTAAGGACTTAATGGCAAACTAATGGCTTTACAACCTATAAATACATTGAAAACATGGATTGCACAGTGATATTCATTGCAAACTTTGTACAATGTGCGACAGTTTTGGTTAATGTTTTTCATTCATACATGTTTCTCAGTCGCAGTTTGTGACACCAGCGCCGTCAACCTTTACACTAGTGAAACACACGCTTCAGTAATAAAGCAAAGGCTCGCCGGGGGCATCGTGCGCTGAAGGTCAGCCTGTTCTGACTGCGTTCCAGGGCACAATTACAGCCTAATCTGGCCGAGACACCAACACGATGGGCACAATGTGGCCGTGGAGCAACACAGCAATTTCCTCACAAACTGCTCAACATTCATTTCCGAATAAGAAAATCAAAGATCCTGCAGGAGCAGACGGGAGCGGCTGATTAACACACGTCTGTGATGTCGACACGATGGCAAAGTTGATTTTATTGCGCTTGGAAATGTAACAGCATGTCATTATCACGCTCCGTCAGATATCCCGAGGCAAAGTCACTCGACTCACGTCTTTCTCTGAACGAGAACAAGACGGAAAGGAACAGAAAGACTGTGAGCCAAACTGCCTCTACTGTGAAACATTTGGAAGCTGTGCAAATATTTAAGCAATATTGCACACACGATCATGGCTCTGATCAGGCTGCGTTTAATCAGTATATTCGGTACAATCAGACAATAAGAAAAACATGTTTGACAGTAAGAAAAAGGATTTATCTCTCTCTCTCTTGCCCGCTTGATATTTTAGTGGAAAACAAGACAACAATACTATATACAGCTTTGAGACGATTTTTTAAGAGAAATTTGTACTTTTATTCATCAAGGACACATTAAATTGATCAAAAGTGACAGTAAAGACATTTGTAATGTAATGATAATAATAATAATAATAATAATAATAATAATTGGTTAGAATAATCATAAATGTTTCTTGAGCATCAAATCATTACATCAGAATGATTTCTGAAGGATCATGTGACACTGAAGACTGGAGTAATGATGATACATTCAGCTTTTATCAACAAAATTGAATCAAAGTGTGAACGAGAAGGCTTTTAAAATTACTTAAAATGACGGTGCATCACAATGTTGGATCATTGCATAATGAGGGTCTCGATACCCTCACTGAAAACAGCTACACTATATTGCTAAAAGTATTGGGTCGCACCTCCAAATCACTGAGTTCAGGTGTTCAATCCCTTCATGGCCACATGTGTATAAATCAAGCTCTAGGCCTGCAGACGCTTCTACACACATCAGTGAGAGAATGGGCCGCTCTCAGGAGCTCAGAGAACTCAAGCGTGGGGCCGTGATCGGTGGACACCTGTGCAATAAGTCCAAATATTATACTAAATATCCCACGCTCAACTGTTAGTGGGATTATAACAAAGTGGAAGCGATTGGGAACAACAGCAACTCAGCCACGAAGTGAAATCACAGAGCGGGGTCAGCGCATGCTGAGGGTCACAGAAGTCGCCAACTTTCTGCAGAGTCAAGAGCTCCAGACCTCCAAACTCCTGTGGCCTTCAGATGAGCTCAAGAACAGTGTGTAGAGCTTCATGGAATGGGTTTCCATGTCCGAGCAGCTCATCCAAGCCTTACATCACCAAGAGCAATGCAAAGCGTGGGATGCAGTGGGGTAAAGCGCGCCGCCACTGGACTCTAGAGGAGTGGAGACGTGTTCTCTGGACGCTTCTCTGTCTGTCAATCCCATGGGCGAGTCTGGGTTTGGCGGTTGCCAGGAGAACGGGACTTGCCTGACTGCATTGTGCCAAGTGTAAAGATTGGTGGAGGGGGGATTATGGGGTGGGGTTGTTTTTCAGGGGTTGGCCCCTTAGTTCAAGTGAAAGGAACTCTTAATGCTTCACCAAGACATTTTGGACAATTTCATGCTCCCAACTTTGTGGGAACAGTTTGGGGACGGCCCCTTCCTGTCCCCGCATGACTGCGCTCCAGTGCACAAAGCATCGCTCCATAAAGACATGGATGAGGAGTTTGGTGTGGAGGAACTGGAGTCCTGACCTCAACCCGATAGAACACCTTTGGGATGAATTAGAGCGGAGACTGAGAGCCAGGCCTTCTCGTCCAACATCAGTGCCTGACCTCACAAATGATAAATCTGGGTGTGGTAATCGACAACTGCCTGAAATTCGATAAACAAATTAGCTCTGTTGTAGACTCAAGTCTTTTCTATATTCGTTCACTTTAAAAAATTTAATATTTTCTTTCCGAAGGCTTGCTAAAGATTGCTGGACTGGCTGGACTATTGCAACTCACTCTATTACAGCATTTCTAAGTCACAAATATCTCGGTTGCAACTAGTGTTAATTTCGTCAGACGAGAGGAGACTAAATATGTTCGTTAACGACCTTTTTTTCCGTGACGAAGACGAGACGATGACGAGACTGAACCAATGTCCAAAAACGCTCACTAAAGGTGCGTTCACACCGGACGCGATTCGCACGAGTGATTTACATGTTAAGTCAATGCAGAGACGTGGAATGGCATTCTGCGGCGTGATTCGCGCGATTAAGGTGGCGAGATTTGCGCGATTGAGGCGACGCGAATTGAGCGCTTTGAACGCGCGATTCGCTCAAGTTGAAAAATCTGAACTCTGGCGGATATTTCGCGCCGTGTTAACCAATCACGAGCTTGCTCTAGTAGTGACGCATTTACAAGCGGAGGCAGAAATCCCAACAACAATGGAGGACAAGATAATCGTGGCCGTATGTGGATACCCGGAGCTGTATGATACATCATCCTATCACTACAGGAACAGGAATAAAAGGAATAAAGGAATAAAAATGATCTTGCTTGGAAGAAAGTGAGTTATTGTGAGCCATTTCACAACGAGACAGGAGCAGAAAGAGCCAGCGGCAAATGTGAGAAGGACTAGCCGAGGAAAGGCGGGTCTCGCCGGGTAAACGAGCGCGGAATGTCACTGATCGTCTGGATCTCACAACTCACAAAAAACACCAGATAAAATGCTCAAATAGGCACTCTTTTTATAAATTAACCACAGATTTGAGCTTTAAACAACTATATTATCGCCTGAAAAAGTCTTTAAACTACGTTTTGTCACACATTAATAGTAGTATTTATTACAAAAAAGACGTAAAGTGACCGAGACGAGCTGGCTCATATAGGCTCATATAGAAGCCCCTCCCATGACGCGAATTCGCGTCTGTTGTGTAGTTGTCACACGCGAATTTCACGCACGAATGAAGCGAGTAAACTCAAAATGTTCAAAATTAATTATTCGCGCGAATCGCGTCCGGTGTGAACGCCACATAAGACGAAAAAGGACGAGACTAAAATGTTTTGCATAAAATAAAAACTACGATAAAATCTCTCTTAATTTTCGTCTACAATCGTCTCTACTTTTTCATCATGAGATATTCAGCTGTTCAAAATATTCCGAAAGAGTTGGCGCTGTTGCTCGAGTACAGGTCTCTCTCATACTCCGCCTGTCATCTCGCGGCGGCGTGCGCGGTCACGTGTTCCCGAAGCGCTTAATACTTCTAGCGCTGTGTCAGTACATTTGAATGGCTCAAGCCGCGCAAGTTACACAACAGCTTCACTATACAGGTGTTTGCGGCAATGTTTGGTAAACAGTACAGCATAGTGTGCATTGATTATTACGTCAGCCACATTTAATGTATCATTTTATTATGGAGAGTGGTAGAGATGCAACATTGTTAACATTAATATTAATGTTTTTCTTGTATTTAGCCCTCAGGTATTCCTTACTAATTAAGTCACACTTATACTCATTGATGGTCAAATGTGACCATACACCTTAACTATTTAAAAAATAAATAGCCTATATTTTAATTTAATAATATTTATTGAATATTTTGAGGAGATCTTTTGGTACTAAATACTAGTGCAATACTTATGGTCCATTAATGACCACTTAAAATATTTTTCTTCTAATATTTGTATTATTTATATTACAATTAGTGTATTAATTAAGGATAAAATAGAGAATTTCAATGCAAAGAGGCAAATTAGAGCCATTTTATGGCTGGAAAAATAAAACATTTCACTTGTAATGCCATTACCCACTGGGTGCCTGTATGGCTCTTTAATAAATATACATGTAGTCTAGTTGCTCAAAAAAGTATTGCAGATCATAACTGCTTACTTATTTATTAAATTGTGAAATGTTAATAATAGTGAATAGTAAAGAATGCATGCAAATATAATATAACCCCAAAAAAGTGTAAAATAGTGCTAAAAGGCAAACTTATTTTTCCTTATATGCAGTAGGCTATATACATATGAATTCATACGGAATCAAGATCGAAATCAATATTTGTGTGAGTTTAAAATATTATTATTAATATACAAATCCCTAAACAACCTGGCACCTCTCTATCGGACTAACCTAATACACCCTTACACTCCGGCGAGAGGACTTCGATCGGACGGCAGATTCCTCCTTCAGATCCCCAGAGCTCGCTTAAAGACAAGGGGAAAAAGGGCTTTCGAAGTTATTGGACCCACATTATGGAACAATCTTCCACTCTCAATTAGTGCTGTGGCCACTCTATCTGAGTTCAAATCGAGTCTAAAAACCCACTTGTTCTCTTTGGCTTTTAACTTATAAGTTGTTTTGATTTTTATCTCTCACATTACTACTTTTATAAACTTTTTTTTAATGTCTGTACTTGTTTTCACTTGTATTTTACTGTTGTGCAGCACTTGCGGCCGCTCTTAAATGTGCTATATAAATAAACCTGAACTTGAACTTGACCTCACAAATGCGCTTCTAGAAGATTTCCCATAAACACACTCCTAAACCTTGAGGAAAGCCTTCCCAGAAGAGCTGAAGCTGTTAGAGCTGCGAAGGTATAAAATACCAACTTTCTTGGTATAAACTAATGTATTTTGTTTGGGTCAGTGATAATAGTTTGACTAGTTGACCACTTTTGTCCTAATATGGAGTAACTGATGTTTCAGACTCTATATTGTGAATTTGTGCTCCGACAGAAAAAACGCAACGGACACAGACCAGCAGAGTGAAGCAAACAGTGAAACGCTCCAGTGCTGATCGCCGCTTACCCAATACTATCAGTGGACCGGAACTAACCGGTGCATAAATCTGCATTAAAGGGGTGGTAAAACACGTTCTTTCGAAGGCTTGATTGTGTTTGTGGGGTGCACTGTAACATGTGTTCATGCTTCGTTTTAAAAAAATTGCATTATTTTTCATATATTTTTTATTCTACACTGCTCTGTCCCTCCTTGTAAAAACGGTCTGATGGTTTCCGGGTTGTATGAAGCTAGTCCCTCAAAAATACACAATGGGCTCAGATTGGTTAGCTGGCCCAGTGTGTTGTGATTGGCTAACCGCCTAGTGCACGTTTGTCAGAAACGTCCCGCCCCTTCCCTTTACCGGTAGCCTGTGCTTTGAGTAGTATAATGGCGTCAATAAAACCATACCAATTTGAGCCCGAATCAGACCCAGACAATTTTAGTGAAGATGATCGAGCAGAACCTGTTCAGTCCTCAAGAGTAAAGACTGCGGATCTATAGTGATCGCTACTGAATGGCACCGTTACTTTTATATTTTTAGAACGATTATAGCCAAATATCTGTCGCAAGAACGAACACTAAACATTGGCTTTACTATAGTATCCGAATCAAACACAGAACCATGTTTAGCATGCCTGTAGATAAACAATACATAAAAGCTTTAATCAAAGAATCATTTACACTAATGCCAAGTTCACGGTTGAGATTTAAAAAAGTTTGTAACGTTAGGTGTTTGTCGGATAACGTTAATATGAATGAGCATTTAACAAACTGGTTTGCAGAGCCAAATGAGCGTTGTCATCTGTTTACTTCCTTGCTACAACGTACAATTAACAACACAAACTATTACAGGAAAACACATCGACGAAAAATAAATCATACTTACAGGTTGTGGCCCGTAAACAGCTTCTGTTTTTAAATCCATCTTTCAAGTCAAGTCAACTTTATTTATATAGCGCTTTTAACAATGTAGATTGTTTCAGAGCAGCTTTACAGTGTTAAACAGGAAAATAATGCAGCATAATTTTATTAAGCTGTATAGCCATTTGATGTCATCAGTTCATTTCAATTTCCATACGGTGACAGTGTGGGCTTTAGATCAATAATTAGATCAGTAATTTCGTTTATATGGTTAATTTAGTTTATTAATTAGATTTATTTCGATGTTTCGTTGAAAAATATAGTGTCCCCAACTGAGCACGCCAAGCCAGAGGCAACAGTGGCAAGGAAACCAAAACCCCATCAGGAGCAGAATGGAGGAAAATAAACCTTGGGAGAAACCAGGCTCAGTCGGGGGGTCAGTTCTCCTCTGGCCAATTAACAAACAGCGTATGATTATTATTATTATTATTATTCTAGCAGCTTTACAGGTCAGAGGTCATAATAGATCGTAATATTCGAACAATCGGAGTCATCACGCTGGAGACGGGTTTATTTCAGGACAAGCCGTTGTGAGAATCCTGCATTGAACTGGTGAAGATTGTGGAAGTTTGTCTCGTGCAGCTGAACCGCGGCTCGTGTGTTGCAAATACAGACGAATATTGTCCATTATGTCACATGTTCGGGTCTTCTCCTCCGACCCCTGTCTGTCTCGTGCTTTGATTTATGATGGGCAGCATATATCTGCTGCAAATGCCACCTGTTCCCCTCTGTCTCACACACACATGCATATAACATGTTGTATGTTAAACGCACTGCAACACACCCCCGTCCCTAGGAAGGCTGAACAAAGTGGACCTTCAATCCGGATGGAAATAACAGCGTTTCGTCGGCATTGGCAACAACACTCCAGCCTACTAACTATACCACAACAACACTTCCCTGCTGCGATACAAAATGGCCTCGCCCCCTTATTTAATATTCTCGGGTTTATGTAAATATTGGGGCTGGTGATGTCAGAGACCCTGGAGGAATGTCTGTAGTCCCTACCGGCCGTTTGCTGTAGTCCTTAGAAATTGATTTCTTTAAAAGCAAATATCTCCCTTTGCTTTAAACTTTGAACGTTGTAACTTTGCAGATGTAGTTTATGCTCAAACAGCAACATTACACACTAGCTAAAGTTAGAAAAGTGAAATCGTGGTTTACCACCCCTTTAAGAACAGAGATGTGTGTTTGATGAGACGCTACAACAACAGTGACGACATTGTGCACTTTTACAGTCCCTGACAAAGATGCCGGAGAGCCTGCGTGTCAAACACAAAATGTCACATTTCATCCTCAACCCTTAGAGGCTGTTTCTGAAATACTGTAATGCTGAACTTTTAAAATAGCCACCAGCTCATTATTCTGAAACAGGACGTACAGAGAGAGAGAACGAGTCCTCTAAACTCCACTGACCTGCAAAGGCCTTCATCCTCAGACCTTCAAAAACATCCCTTTAAAAGGTTCGTTCAGCCAAACGTAAAAGACCTGTCAATATTTCATGACCCGAATGACTCTCTTTCTTCTGTGGAGCACAAAAGCAGACGTTTAGCAGAATGTTCACGCTGCTCTTTTACCTACGAGGAAAGCGAAGAGAAAGCATGGATATTCTGCTAAAGGTTTTGTAAAAATTGACTTGAAGATTTTACATTAGTATTTCAATCATTTAAAGGACACATTCACACACTCATATTTCTCTGATGTTGGTTAAATACAAATAAACTAAATAAAAACCAAACTGTTGAGTTCTGTTGTGTAATCACAGGGATCTCCAGGATCAGACACACACGCGTTACATCCAGCTCGTTCCAGGAGGAGTGTGTGTGTGTGTGCGTGTGTGTGTTATATGACTTATGGCTTTCAGATAAAACACCCTGAAAGCTTTGGATTAGTGTGCTAAATAATCATAATATATGCACTAAAAACATCCCTAAACCAAGATATGTTTACTCGCAAAGCAAGATAAAAGATGTTTTCATAACTCCATTGACATTAGACAAGAAAAAAAACATCAGGGTATGAAAATATATAAACTCTAAATAAGTCTGATTTGTACATGAATTATATTTAGTTAACACATGGATATTGATTAAGAAAATGATGGCATGGGAATATTACGTATTTTGTGCAGAGCTTTCATAGAATAATGGCCTGACGCGTTTCACACGTCCCACAATGCACTGCAGTGTTCAGAGTAAAGTACAGTAGTGTTGGCCACTGAGGGCCGAGCTGAAACACGTGAACACCAACAATGACGTTGCAATTTGGAGAAAGTAAAAGTTGCAGGAATGAAACATTACTGCGAGTGTCCTCAGAAAGCGCTTGATAATCAGTTCCTACAGCTGCTCTCTCTCACACTCTCTGCTGGGAAAACACACACACCTTCATATTCACACACACACACACACACACACACATTCAGCAGACAGACATCAGCAGAATCATGACAAAAAGTCCAACTTATGATACAAATGTAATAATCATGACAGATTCAAAACTATGACGTAAAGGTCAGAATTATGGGATAAAATTGTCATGATTTTGACAAAAAGTCAAAAAAGAGATAGTGATAATTATGGCATGAAAAATAAATAATTACATAAAAATTAAAAACTATGAAATAAAAAGTCATAATTATGACAAAAAGCCAAACTTGACAAGTCGAAATTATATAAAAATCATTTAAAATTAAAATAATATTAAATATGTAATAATTTGACATCATTCAAAACTATGACAACGTTCAGAATTATGAGATGAAAAGTCAAACTTATGACAAAGTCAAAACTGACATGAGTCAAAAATATGAGATAAAACTTCAGATGAAAAAACATCATGAAAAAAATTCAAAACTATAACATAACTCAGAATTATGAAATAAAAAGTTGTAATTGTGACAAAATTGTGTCAAAAATATGAGATGAAGTCATAATTGTCAAAAACAATCATGAAAACATGTAATTATTATTACAAAAATGTCAAAGCTATTTGAAACAAAAGTCATAATTATGAAAAAAAACAAAACTTGACAAAACGAAATTATAAAAAAGTCATATTTATCACAAAAAATAAATTCAAAATAATAATAAATATGTAATAATTTGACATAATTCAAAACTATGACAAAGATATAAGTCAAAATTGACATTATGAAATTATTATTAATCAGAATTATGAGATAAAAAGTTGTAATTGTGGCAAAATTCAAGTCAAAATTGTCAAAAAAATATCATGAAGACGTAATTATTATTAAAAATATTGTCAAAACTATGACATATGTCATGAAAAATGTAATGAAATAAAAATTCTAAACCATGAAAGTCCTAATTCATAATTATGACAAAAAAGCCAAACATGACAAGTCAAAATTATAAGAAAGTCATATTTATTAAAAAAAGGTCAAAACTGACGAGTCAAAAATATAAGAGTGATAATCATGACGGTAAAAATGTCATGAAAAATGATCATAATGACATACAATTGCTAAACTAACATAAAACTCGAAATTATGAGAAAGTGATATTTATGAAAACAAGTCAAAATTGACATTATGAAATTATTATTAATCAGAATT
>CM042242.1:68347534-68352534 GCA_023566225.1 Romanogobio albipinnatus | reverse complement strand
GTGGATGGATGGGGTGGATGGATAGATATAGATGGATGGGTAGGTGGATGAATGGATGGATGGATGGGTAGGTGGATGGATGGATGGATGGATGGATGGATGGATAGATGGATGGATGGGTAGGTGGATGGATGGATGGATGGATGGATGGATAGATGGATGGATGGGTAGGTGGATGAATGAATGGATGGATGGGGTGGATGGATAGATATAGATGGATGGGTAGGTGGATGGATGGATGGATGGGTAGGTGGATGGATGGATGGATGGATGGATGGATGGGTAGGTGGATGGATGGATGGATGGGGGTGGATGGATGAATGGATGGATGGATGGGTAGGTGGATGGATGGATGGATGGATGGATGGATGGATGGATGGATGGATGGATAGATGGATGGATGGATTCAGTTCAACTCCCGTGTTGTTTTCTGAATCGCAGGAGCTTGAGATGGAGGAACTGTTGCCTGATCCCTTCTTGATTGTTTCCAGGTGTTTTGTTTGTTGATTCGCTCCCCTGTGTTCACAGCCCTTGTGCTCTTCTTGTCTTATATTCTTCAGCTTAACAAGGCATTAGTTGATGAGTTCTTGACTTTTAGGTTTCTGGATTCTACTTTAAACTAAACATGTATTCGGATTTGCCTTACTGCAGCCTCAGAGTCTGATTCACAGAAGCTCTTTACCCTAGATCAGGGGTCGGGAACCTTTTTTGACCAAAGAGCCATTTTTTCATTTTTGGTTAATGCATTTTTCCAAAAGAGCCACAGTAAAAAATAATATTAAATTATTATTAAAAAACATGCTTTTTTTCCCCCAATAAAATGTGAACAATAGTAATTATTAGGTCCATAACTAAAAACAAACACATATGCAGCAAACAATAAATAAGTTGCAATATGGAATAAATTGTGCAGGGCTTTGTGAGGTTGAGTTATAAATCCTCTTAGTGTTTGTGAACGCACACAGTGCTTACATCTACTGTGTTTACGTGAATACTCGACTTGGCATTTTGATATATTTCTGTAGCCTATTAATTTGACGTGCAGCCGAGGACAAAGCTGTGCTTGTCCGTGTTGCACTCGGAGCATGTGCACAGCATCCTGTCAGTAACTTATCACGCTTTCGCGACTTATCACGCTTTTATAATTTATTTCCGTCAACTGAAATCTGCGTGGATTATCATAACCACACATTTATTTATCACAAGGGTCTCTACGGCAAAAGCGAAAGTACCTGTGAGTGAAATGTTTCGAAATGTCTCTTTTCACAGCAGACCACCAGTTTCAATAAAAGGATATATTAATGTTTATATAGCCTACTTTTACATTTTCGCTGCTGTTCTAAAAATGGTTTTCGGATACCTTTAACAAGCCACAGCTGCTTGAATCCCAGAGCAGAAGCTGTTACCACAGAAACGTAAGTGGGTATTGATTGCTGTCGCGACTCGTGACACTCGCGAACAGCACTGAACACGCGCGGCCGGTACAACTTGAATATTAACTATTATCTTACGTTTCATTAACGGTAGGCTGTACAACAAGGGAATTGTAATTGGCTGCTTTTTTCTGTAGAGAGCTGATCTCTGTTTATAGTGTCTCATTTTTTTTCTATCGATCATTTGTTGGTAAAGGGTGAGAGACCTGAGCCACATTATTTTTGTCAAAGAGCCAGGTGTGGCTCGCGAGCCATAGGTTCCCGACCACTGCCCTAGATAAAGGGTTTGGTTGTGCAGATGCATCAAGCCCCGCCCCTACATTTGTTCTTGTCACAATATGGAAGAAAAGACTAGCAATCCATCCATTCATCCATCCATCCATCCACCTACCCATCCATCCACCTACCCATCCAACTATATCTATCCATCCATCCATCCATCCATCCACCTACCCATCCAACTATATATATATATATATCAATCCACCCCATCCATTCATCCACCTATTCATCATCTATATATATCCATCCACCCCATCCATCCACACATCCATCCATCCATCCATCCATCCCTCATCCATCCATTTACCATCCATCTATATCTATACATCCATTCATCCATCCATACATCCAGCCACCCATCCATCCTTCGTGCACAAACTCTGCTATTGTTGGGAGTCATTGTTCAGCTAACCTGGAGTTTCTCATGGTTAAATGTAGACCGTTTTATCTCCCGCGGGAGTTCACCTCCACCATTATCACTGCGGCCTATATCCCACCGGATGCTGATGCTAAGCTTGCTATGAAAGAACTTCACGCAGCCATCAGTAAACAACAGACTGATCACAGGAAGCTGCGTTTATTGTTGCAGGTGACTGTTATCACTCAAACTTAAAGTCAGTGCTACCCAAGTTTCACCAGCATGTTTCCTGCCACACCAGAGGAACCCATCCATCCACCCAACGATCCATCCATCCACCCAACGATCCATCTATCCATAAACCCATCCATCCACCTACCCACCCACCCATCCATCCACCCATCCATCCATCCACCCATCCATCCATCCATCCATCCATCCATCCATCCATCTATATCCATCCATCCATCTACCCATCCATCTATATCCATCCATCCATCCATCCATCTACCCATCCATCTATATCTATCCATCCATCCATCCACCCAACGATCCATCTATCCATAAACCCATCCATCCACCTACCCACCCATCCATCCATCCATCCATCTATATCCATCCATCCATCTACCCATCCATCTATATCCATCCATCCATCCATCCATCTACCCATCCATCTATATCTATCCATCCATCCATCCACCCCACCCATCCATCCATCCACCCAACGATCCATCTATCCATAAACACATCCATCCATCCACCTACCCACCCATCCATCCATCCATCCATCCATCCATCCATCCATCTATATCCATCCATCCATCCATCTGCCCATCCATCTATATCTATCCACCCACCCACCCCACCCATCCATCCATCCACCCAACGATCCATCTATCCATAAACCTATCCATCCACCTACCCACCCACCCATCCATCCATCCATCCATCTATATCCATCCATCCATCCATCCATCCATCCATCCATCCATCCATCCATCCATCCATCTATATCTATCCATCCATCCACCCCACCCATCCATCCACCCAACGATCCATCTATCCATAAACCTATCCACCCACCTACCCACCCATCCATCCATCTATATCTATCCATCCACCCCACCCATCCATCCATCCATCCATCCATCCACCCAATGATCCATCTATCCATAAACCCATCCATCCACCTACCCACCCATCCATTCATCCATCCATCCATCTATATCTATCCATCCACCCCACCCATCCACCCAACGATCCATCTATCCATAAACCCATCCATCCACCTACCCACCCACCCATCCATCCATCCACCCATCCATCCATCCATCCATCCATCCATCTACCCGTCCATCTATATCTATCCATCCACCCCACCCATCCATCCATCCACCCAACGATCCATCTATCCATAAACCCATCCATCCACCTACCCACTCATCCATCCATCCATCCATCCATCTACCCATCGATCTATATCTATCCATCAGTGATGCGCGGGTCAATGTATAAACAACCCGCACCCGACCAACGTTTTCAACTAACCCGCCCGCAACTCGGACCGCAAAAAAAAAGAAGAAAATATTGTACCCGACCCGCTTCCTGACCCGCATTTTTTACACGTAGTAAATGCTCATCGTAGCGTCATTGGGCCATTGAGAAAATGTTTCAGGCCCTGACGTGGTGCGCTCAGAGGTGCAGCGGCGAGAGCAGGCAGTTCTTGAGGCGGCCCATCATTTTCCATTTCAGCTCTAGATGCATATTATTGATGAACGCAATGTTTATGTTTCGACCCGGCTTGAAGAATTCATCAGCAAGCCCTTAGGAGCGCAAACTGTTCTTTTTCTGTATGATGCTGTATGATACAGGCTTGATTTATTCATTTATTTCGTTTCATTTTCTTAACAATTAAGATGCTGCATGTGTTTATCCAGTCTAATCGAAGTGTGCGTCTCTCCCCCGACTTTACCAACAAAAATCCCGCCCCTCTCAGAAAATACCTAAAACTGAGTTTACTGAGCTATATGCGTTTAAAAGTAGCCTAAAATGGTACAATAGCATTGCTCAGTTCAACGTTTTGGGAAATCGGGCATTTTGTCCCGCGTCAGCATTTATTCAAAAGTTAATAACGCTCAACATTCAAAAGGTAAATAAGGATTTATTGACGACCCGACCGACCGTGACCCGAATATCATTAAAAATATTTTTGGATGACTCGTAACCGCGGGTAACCGCGGGTGACCGCAGGCACCCGCTCATTTTGGATCAACCCGCGCATCACTGCTATCCATCCATCCATCCACCCCACCCATCCATCGATCCATCCATCCATCCATCTACCCATCCATCTATATCTATCCATCCACCCCACCCATCCATCCATCCATCCATCCACCCAACGATCCATCTATCCATAAACCCATCCATCCACCTACCCACCCATCCATCCATCCATCCACCCATCCATCCATCCATCCATCCATCCATCTACCCATCCATCTATATCTATCCATCCACCCCACCCATCCATCCATCCACCCAACGATCCATCTATCCATAAACCCATCCATCCACCTACCCACCCATCCACCCATCCATCCATCTACCCATCCATCTATATCTATCCATCCATCCACCCCACCCATCCATCCATATACCCATCCATCTATATCTATCCATCCACCCCACCCATCCATCCATCCATCCATCCACCCAACGATCCATCTATCCATAAACCCATCCATCCACCTACCCACCCATCCATCCATCCATCCATCTACCCATCCATCTATATCTATCCATCCATCCACCCCACCCATCCATCCATCCATCTACCCATCCATCTATATCTATCCATCCATCCACCTACCTATCATCTAACCATCCACCCATCCACCCACCCACACACCCATCCATCTATC
>CM042242.1:68337534-68342534 GCA_023566225.1 Romanogobio albipinnatus | reverse complement strand
TTTGTCCAAACAGCCTAACCGCTGGGTCAAAACAAACCCAATCCTGGGTCCAAACAGCCTAACCGCTGGGTCAAAACAACCCAATCCTGGGTCCAAACAGCCTAACCGCTGGGTCAAAACAACCCAATCCTGGGTCCAAACAGCCTAACCGCTGGGTTAAAACAACCCAATCCTGGGTCCAAACAGCCTAACCGCTGGGTTAAAACAACCCAATCCTGGGTCCAAACAGCCTAACCGCTGGGTCAAAACAACCCAATGTGCCTGTTTCTTGTTCCGTCTGTCAGCCTCATAATGCCGGTCTATGTCGAGCTTTGGCGGGACGTGAACCGCAGCTCCCCGAGAGCCATGATGTCTTCATCGTGTGGTCGTGTTTGGCGAACAGACAATATCAGAACGAGCTGGTGTGATTTTAAACATTGCAGATGTGCACATCAGTCACATGCTCATTTACACTTCTCATTGTTAACATCAGTGCACAGTCCGAATGTGAGACGACTGGTGCCGTAAAGCAGTCAGTTATCAGTGTCAATTGTGAATAAAATCCATCCAGAGTCTGACATGAAGTAAAGTGGATTCCTCACAGTGCCTCCGCTTCAGCCGAGATCTCTCCGCTGTCATTTCACACAATCTGACAAGGAACAACTGTAAGAACTGGGAAACAGCGAGCGCACTGGAGTCTGTCTCAGCGTTGAGGGCAGCTCCTTCACATTCACTCATATTACTGAACATTTGAAGACATTTACATATTTCCGTTCATTACCGTTAGATTTGAATGGTTAGCACTACTATTCAGAATATCTTCCCCTCGCTCTTGCAGCGACATCTCCTTCTCGTCTCTGAGGACGAGGGCGGGGCAACCTGTCACTCACATCAGATCGACCAATAGCAAACCACAACCATCCAATCAATTCCCCACAGACTAAATCAAGCCCCGCCCCTACATTTGTGCTTGTCACAATAGGGAAGAAAAAACTAGCAATCTATTCATCCACTCCATCCTTCCATCCATCCATCGATCTACCCATCCATCCATCTACCTATCCATCCATCTACCCATCCATCCATCCATCCATCCATCCATCTACCCATTAGGGTGACCACCATCAAACAAACCAAATGTGGGACGATTACTAAGTTTGTGTGGGACAATGTGGGACATGTTACCAACACTAAAACATAACCTGAAACTGTTGTATAATCTTAAATTCAACATAACTGAGCCCAAAGGCAACAGGCATCATGCAGATAACTACTTTTGAAACAATTCTGACCAAGTGCAACTAAAATCCAACTAAATAAATAATGAAACAAATAAAACAACATTAAATTAGTTAATCTTATATATATTATATATATATATATATATATATATATATATATATATATATATATATATATATATATATATATAGAAAAATAAAATACAGTTCTGTATATAAATGTATGTATATATATATATATATATATATATATATATATATATATATATATATATATATATATATACATTTATATACAGAACTGTATTTTATTTATATATTCATTTATTTACAGAACTATCCATTCGTTTTCTGACAGGGAACACATGGAACGAATCACCGCTCCACATTTTGATTGACAGCCGTCACAACCTACTAGCGACGTGTTTACTCCTTTCTTTTCAACCATTGGATATGGTTTAAAAAACGGCTTTTGTATATTTGTGTAAGGCGGGATGTTACTTCTGACGAAGCGCTGTTAAATATAGGTGAAAAACGATGCCGCGAAAATAATATAAATGCTTTCTTAAAAAGGCAAAAGAACGCATGCATGTTTTCTCAATATGATCATTAAAAATCAACAGACTGGTTTAAATGCGGGACATTTTCTCAATATGCGACATGCGGGACAAGGGGTGAAAATGCTGTGCGGTACAACGCAAAGCGGGACAGGTGGTCACCCTACTACCCATCCATCCACCCACCCACCCATTCATGCATTCATCCATCCATCCATCCATCCTCCCACCCATCCATCCATCCACCCACCCATTCATGCATTCATCCATCCATCCATCCATCCTCCCACCCATCCATCCATCCACCCACCCATTCATGCATTCATCCATCCATCCATCCATCCAACCACCCATTCATGCATTCATCCATCCATCCAGCCACCTATCCATCCATCCATCATCCCACCCATTCATGCATTCATCCATCCATCCATCCATCCTCCCACCCATCCATCCATCCACCCACCCATTCATGCATTCATCCATCCATCCATCCATCCTCCCACCCATTCATGCATTCATCCATCCATCCATCCATCCATCCTCCCACCCATCCATCCATCCATCCACCCACCCATTCATGCATTCATCCATCCATCCATCCATCCAACCACCCATTCATGCATTCATCCATCCATCCAGCCACCTATCCATCCATCCATCATCCCACCCATTCATGCATTCATCCATCCATCCATCCACCCACCCACCCATCCATCCATCCATCCATCCTCCCACCCGTCCACCTACCCACTCATCTACCCACTTCATTCATTCATTCATTCATTAATTTGTTCATCCATCCATCCATCCATCCATCCACCAATCCATCCATTCATCCACCAACCCATCCACCTATCCAGCCATTCATTCATTCATTCATTCATCCACCCATCCATCCAACCAACCGCCCATCCACCCACCCACCCACCCATTCATTAATCCATCCATCCACCCACCCACCCATCCATCCATCCATAATTCATGCATTCATCCATCCATCCATCCATACACCCACCCACCCATCCATCCATCCATCCATCCATCCTCCCACCCACCCGTTCACCTACCTACTCATCTACCCACTTCATTCATTCATTTGTTCATCCATCCATCCATCCATCCACCAATCCATCCATTCATCCACCAACCCATCCACCTATCCATCCATTCATTCATTCATTCATCCACCCATTCATCCAACCAACCGCCCATCCACCCACCCACCCACCCATCCATCCATCCTCCCACCCACCCACCCATTCATGCATTCATCCATCCATCCACTTATCCATCCATCTAACATCCATCCGTCTATCCAGCCATCCATATAACCATCCATCCACACACCCACCCACCCAGCCATCCATCCATCCTCCCACCCATCCACCTACCCACTCATCTACCTACTTCATTCATTCGTTCATTCATTCATTCATTCATTCATTCATTCATTCATTCATTCATTCATTCGTTCGTTCGTTCGTTCGTTCGTTCGTTCATCCATCCATCCATCCTTCCACCCACCCACCCATCCACCCATCCATCCACCAACCCATCCACCTACCCACTCATCTACCCACTTCATTCATTCATTCATTCATTCATTCATTCATTCATTCATTCATTCATTCATCCACCCAGCCATCAATCCATCCATCCATCTATCCATCTATCTAACCATCCATCCTCCCACCCATCCATCCATCTAACTATCCATCCTCCCGCCCATCCACTCATCCATTAATTAAATCCAATCCGAATGCAATGATGTTTGTTTGCTTTCTTGCTTTGTTTTCAATAATATCAACAAAAGAAACCTTAAAATATTTTGCAAGTGATGTCATGCAACTCTTCTGCATAATCACACAGTCGATGCTCATCGTGCAGGTAAAAATATGTCGGTTTTAATGGCACCTGTTCTGGGAACGCGCCGCTGGATAGTAACTAAAATTGGATCCTGGCCAACCAATAGATTTTTAAATAGATGTCCTCCGAAACGCTCGCCGCATCATCATAAATTTGCATATGAAATTTAAGACTAAATCAGCTGAAAGCATTTCAGAGAGGAAGACTGACCTTGAGGTGCCCTTTCACACACACACACACACACACCTCCCATAGTATCAATCTGGGCTTTGTCAATCCAAAACATCCAATCATAAAAGTGCATCTTGTAATAAAGCTCTCAGCCAAAATCTTAGTTTAGTTCTCATTTATTCTAAACGAATCATTTGACATTAATTTGCTTCTCTGCATGATATGAAGCGGATTGTAAAAATATGCGACTGAATCTGATTCAGTCCATTTCCTGTTTCATATGTATATGAATATGGCTATGACCATCAGTGGCATTCAGATATAAACTCATAAAACATACAAAAATGCACAAAATCTGTAAATCCATCAGAAAGCTGAGATTTGACAGTGCCTGTGATCTCTGCGGGTCATTGCGTGTAATGAGCTCTGTACTGTATGTTGTTTGCGTGTGATTTCTCCGTGTTTGCTGGCGTGTTTCTTTAATGAGTTCAGTTTCTATCAGTGAACCCTCCAGATCTGCGCCGGCTACATTCACACAGTATTGTTTTCCAGGACTCATATGCAATATATAATAAATACATAACAGGAAAACTAGACTGTAAGGTTCACTAACCATTTCACGATTGGTTTTGTCTAGAATTGTTTTAATTTTACAAACGAAGCATTCTCAAAACATCAAGGATGACGTGTGGCGACTGGAGCCTGAAGCGGCCGCGCACCCATCATTTATTTACTTCATGTCATTTCAAACACACACGACTGTCTGTTCGTGTGCAGCACAGAAGCAGATGTTCAGGAGAATGATTGAGCTTAAATAGCTACACAAAGCTTTGTCATATTTCATTTTACTAGTAAGAACCGAATTAGACCGTTCTGTGAATAGATTTGTTATTAGTAAGAATTGAAATACAGCTCTTAAATGGAATTGTTACTAGTGTTTAGTAAGAACTGAATGGAATAGTATACTAGTAAGAATTGAATTACAGAGCTTTCTAGTTGAACAGTTGTTACTAAAAATTGAATTGTAGCTCTAATTAGAATTGTTGTCAGTAAGAATTGAATTACAGTTCTCTAATTGAATTCTCACTATTCAAATGCAATTACGGCGAGTAACGCTGGAGCATTTTAAGCTAATTCTGCTTTCCACACACACTCCTCTTCTCCATACAGTGAACACACACAC
>CM042242.1:68180034-68330034 GCA_023566225.1 Romanogobio albipinnatus | reverse complement strand
AGTGTTAATTTCGTTGACGAATAATTTTCGTCATAATTTTCGTCAACGACCTTTTTTCACTGACGAAAACGAGACGATAACTAAATAAAAACTAGTGTTGGATGACACAAACTATGAGGAAAATCAACTGTCATTTTCGTCAACAAATAAAAACGAGACGAAAATGTTATGGAGGGGCGATTAGGGAAGAGATCCAGTCAGAACTGATGTCCTGTGTCACAGATGCGCACTTTTGATTTGGACGTGCTGATCTAACCACTGGAGAACACGGCTCACGCATCCCCAATCCAGCGCTCCAGAGCGGCTCAATCAGAGAATAACACACATTTATGCCAGACAATTGTTTATGAACTAATGCTGATGAATAATGACAGTGTTTACTTTACGATGTTTATATAGTAATGTGTTTTAGACGGTTGTAACAAGGCATATTTGATCTCCTGAACTTGAATGAGCTCCTGCAACTGCAACAGAGGCACAGACATTTCAAAATAAGAGTCCCGGAGTATTTCCAGCTGGTTTATAATTAAAAGTCACGCATTATATATTCGTTTTTGCTTACACAATAAACTATATTTAATTTAATGCCCATTTGATTCATAGTCAGGAGGAAAGACCAGTATTTGACACATATTCAATAAAGTATCAGGAATATAATAGTTAACTAAAACCATTAAAAAATCTTCATTACTTGAAATTAAATAAATGTTAACTGAAATAAAAAATAATAAATAAACAAACTTATTGAAGCTTTAGCTTAACCTGATATGGCCTACTGACTAAAACAGAAATACAAAGTTATAAAAACTATATAGATGTTTTTAAAAAACAAACAAAAAAGTGAATTGAGCTCTTTCGTGTATTTTTAATGTCAAAAACAAAATGATGTCAAAATGTCAGTTCGAGTGACAGTCGGTTATGTAACGCTTAAATGCTTAATGTATTACAATTGAACTAAACTCATTAGATTTTAGTCGACTAAAACTAAAAACAATTCAGGCGACTAAAATATGACTAAAACTAAATGGCATTTTAGTAAAAAGACTATGACTAAAACTAAATCAAAATTTGCTGTCAAAATGAACACTGGTACATTAGTATTTTACTACTATGCAAATAAATAAACTGTTCATTCATTACAGCACTTTACCTCTGTCTTTACACTGCAAAAAATGCTCTTCTTATTGAGTCATTTTTTCTTGTGTCCAGTCCAAACATCAAACAATTCTTAAATCAAGATGTATTTACTAGTAAAATAACATTAGATCATTTTTTCCTTGTTTTCTGGGGGAAAAAATCAAAATGAAGTGAGTTTTAGCTTAAAACTAGCACAATTATCTTCCAATGGGGTGAGAAAAATGATCTTATTTCTGTTTGGGACAGAAACGAGAAACAAGATTTCAATCAGAAACAAGATTCTTTTTCTCACCCCATTGGCAGATCATTGTGCTAGTTTTAAGCATAAACTCACTTAAGAAAAAATATCATTTTACTTATCTAGTAAATGCATCTTGGTTTAAGAATTTTTAGATATTTAGACTCGAAACAAGACAAAAATACTAAATAAGAAGAGCATTTGTGCAGTGTGTCCCTTCTCTTCCCTGCATCAGATGCTTCTGTTTTTTATGACACTACAATTCGGCCATCCGTCATAAATGATCAGGCAACTTTCACCGTGTCTACACCTGGCGCGAGCGGCCAAGCACCCTAAACAATGAAAGCAATCCTGTCTATATCAGATGCGGCGAGAGCCGGCGCGACACAACAAATCCCCAACGCTAAACTGATTGCGCGTTATATTTCGGATGCACTTCAAGCTCGGCGGGGGAGATTGATGAGGCGGACCAGGAAGATGCGGGGACTTAGTTAAGTTTTTTTGCGCTTTATTTGGTAATATTTCAAATTAATATGAATAAAATAGTATTAGTAATACATTTTGGTGCCCCTATAGATGAGTGGCGCCCCTAGCATTTGCCTATTCCGCCTATGCAGGGCCGTTTTTAGGCATAGGCAAACTAGGCGGTCGCCTAGGGCGCCATCAGTAGGGGTCGCCAATAAGCGCATATCTAGTACAAGATGTTTGTGTGTAAAGGGTGTCACGGCCAGGGCCGGCCCTGACCAATTTGCTGCCCTAGGCAAGATTTTACTTGGTGCCCCTTGTATCAAGGTTTAGCACTACATGTTATCAGTCTCAGTTGTGGAAACACTGGTACTGGTTTATTTTTGTAATGCATTGATGTTTTTTTTTATTTATTTTTTATTGTTGTTTTATATGATGTCCAGTCCATTCTACCCCATCATTATGTTCATGACATTATTATTATTAAAAAACATTTAAAGGCTGATGATAGTTAAACTATACAAAAATAGCACCTACGCCACATTACAGCCTAAACAAAAATAGCAAGCGTGCATCTGGTATTCATGCACAAACTATTGAGAACTAGCAAAAGTGTTTGTTTTCCAGTAGATGACAGCCAACTTCCACTAATATGCACATTCATGTTTTCACCATGAATTAAACTGAGAAATTTAGATATTTCATGTGAAATTGACATAAAATGTTGCTATTTTAAATAAACCTGTATATAAATATCATTACTAATTTTGGCAAATACATTTTAAAATTGCCATATGTGCCCTTAAAACTGCACAACTGTAGAGTAAAAACATTAGGCTATTAAAAAAGTGATATTACATGATTTTTTTTTATTTTATAAAACCACACTGTCTGTGGCCTCTGGAGAACCCAGAACGGCTGCTTGCATATATAAAACTGGAATTAATGAGCGAACATTAGTATTTTACTACTATGCATTTAGATAAACTGTTCATTCATTAGCCTACCTCTGTCTTTACACTGTAAAAAATGCTCTTCTTATTTAGTATTTTTTTTCTTGTTTCCAGTCCAAATATCAAATATTAAATTCTTAAATCAAGATGTATTTACTAGTAAAATGACATTATATTTTTCCTTGTTCTCTGGGGGAAAAAAATCCAAATGAAGTGAGTTTTTGCTTAAAACAAGCAAAATGATCTGCCAAATGGGGTGAGAAGAATTATCTTATTTCTGTTTGGGATAGAAACAAGAAACAAGCTTTCAATCAGAAACAAGATTATTTTACTCACCCCATTGGCAGATAATTTAGCTTGTTTTAAGACAAAATATAAATGTACTTATCTAGTAAATGCATCTTGATTTAAGAATTTTTTTGATATTTAGACTAGAAACAAGACAAACATACTAAGTAAGAAGATAATTTTTTGCAGTGTATCCCTTATCTTCCCTGCACCAGAGGGCTTCTGTCTTTTTTGACACTACAATTCGGCCATCCGTCATAAATAATCAGGCAACTTTAACCGTGTCTACACCTGGAGCGAGCGGCCAAGCTCCCTAAACAATGAAAGCAATTCTGTCTATATCAGATAGAGAGGCGGCGCGACACAACAAATTCCATAAGTTAAACTGATCGCGTGTTATATTTCTGACGCACTTCAAGTAGCTCGGCGGGGAGATTGATGAGGCGGACCGGGAAGATGCGGGGACTTAGTTAAGTTTTTTTGCGCTTTATTTGGTAATATTTCAAATTAATATGAATAAAATAGTATCAGTAATAAATTTTGGCGCCCCTATAGATGAGTAGCGCCCCTAGCATTTGCCTATTCCGCCTATGCCACGGGCCGGCCCTGGTCACGGCCACCCTAAAATGTTATTGCCGCCCCCACTAGTTCCCTCACACTATTGGATCAGAGAACTGTCAAACTGACGATTCCTATGCCATCAGATCAGAGTAGACTAAAAAACAGTTAGCGTTTGGAGCCTCAACAACACCATTAGATCAATGAACTCAGTCAATGCTTTGGCAAGGTAACGCTTTTTTTAACCATAAAATAAAGCTAAATTCAAACTAACGGCCAATTAAAATAACAGGTACAAATCTGTATTTTAGGGCAGTATTTGTGGCAGTCTATAAATCCCGCTGTGATTGGGCAGATAGCATTGATCGGTGTGTATGTTAGAGGCAAAATATAACTGCACACTCAGCATTTCATGATTATCAGTTATATTTTGACTCTATAAAGCATTCTTCTCTTAATTGCTTCTCCAAAATGGTTTTGCGCCGATGCATTGTTAAAAGAATCAGTGTGTTTTGTAATTGTCCCATATAAAACTTTAGCGGTTTAAAAATGGTATAATAAAATGTGCAAATTCACAACATGAATACATCCTTTATTAAATCACGCTGAATGTAACGTATCTTTACGGATGGTGTTGATGCTGAATCGATTCATTCAGTTCTAATAGCGCTTAACGCAAGCAGTGTCACACACACAGAGGGCAAAGGGGAAGTTCACGCATCAATGAGTAACAAAAACCACACTGAATCAGTATTTATTCTTATTACATTCATGTGAAATGTACTAATAACACATACTGATTATGTAGTTATGTCTGAGAACAATTTCTTAGCAACTAGGGACTGCACAAATATCGGCTATATATTATAGGCCTAGGGCTATACAGGCATCTGGCTATTAATTTGAATCCTTATTAACAAATATATACAAATATAATTTGGTATGTATGTATTTGTTCATTAATACCAGTAATACCAATGATGCAATGGGGGCACCAATAAGGATTTCGCCTAGGGCGTCAGAATGGCTAGAAACGGCCCTGCGCCTATGCCACGGGCGGCCCTGAGCGCGAGCACATGGAGAGGAGCGCTGGTTCGTCAGGTCAGTCGTCCTGAAGTCCGTCTGTATTTAAGTGGAGCTCGAGTGCTGCGTTTGCTGCTTGCTGTCGTCCTGACTCAGCAGCTTTTGTCAATTCCGTTTAATTCTGTCACGCTTGACTTCCTGCTTCCTCGAGCCCTGTCTGCCAGAAGCTCTTCAGCCGCCTGACAACTCCAGCAGAAGCGCCGCGGACAGATGGACGGTGGGTGGGTGGATAATGGAGGAGGAGGCTTTCTTTAGTACGCTTTACTTTTTCTTACCTTGATGGCGTTGCTGGAGATCTGGATCTAGTGGAGTTTGCGCATGGTGCATCTATCCATCATAATAGTGCATCTATCCATCATAATAGTGCATCTGTCCATCATAATAGTGCATCTATCCATCATAAAAGTGCATCTATCCATCATAATAGTGCATCTGTCCATCATAATAGTGCATCGATCTATCATAATAGTGCATCTATCCATCATAATAGTGCATCTATCCATCATAATAGTGCATCTGTCCATCATAATAGTGCATCGATCTATCATAATAGTGCATCTATCCATCATAATAGTGCATCTATCCATCATAATAGTGCATCTGTCCATCATAATAGTGCATCTATCCATCATAATAGTACATCTGTCCATCATAATAGTGCATCTATCCATCATAATAGTGCATCTATCCATCATAATAGTGCATCTGTCCATCATAATAGTGCATCTGTCCATCATAATAGTGCATCTATCCATCATAATAGTGCATCTATCCATCATAATAGTGCATCTGTCCATCATAATAGTGCATCTGTCCATCATAATAGTGCATCTGTCCATCAAAATAGTGCATCTATCCATCATAATAGTGCATCTGTCCATCATAATAGTGCATCGATCTATCATAATAGTGCATCTATCCATCATAATAGTGCATCTATCCATCATAATAGTGCATCTGTCCATCATAATAGTGCATCTATCCATCATAATAGTACATCTGTCCATCATAATAGTGCATCTATCCATCATAATAGTGCATCTGTCCATCATAATAGTGCATCTGTCCATCATAATAGTGCATCTATCCATCATAATAGTGCATCTGTCCATCATAATAGTGCATCGATCTATCATAATAATGCATCTATCCATCATCATAATAGTGCATCTATCCATCATAATAGTGCATCTATCCATCATAATAGTGCATCTATCCATCATAATAGTGCATCTGTCCATCATAATAGTGCATCTGTCCATCATAATAGTGCATCTATCCATCATAATAGTGCATCTGTCCATCATAATAGTGCATCTGTCCAATATAATAGTGCATCTATCCATCATAATAGTGCATCTGTCCATCATAATAGTGCATCGATCTATCATAATAGTGCATCTATCCATCATAATAGTGCATCTATCCATCATAATAGTGCATCTATCCATCATAATAGTGCATCTGTCCATCATAATAGTGCATCTATCCATCATAATAGTGCATCGATCTATCATAATAGTGCATCTATCCATCATAATAGTGCATCTATCCATCATAATAGTGCATCTATCCATCATAATAGTGCATCTGTCCATCATAATAGTGCATCTGTCCATCATAATAGTGCATCTATCCATCATAATAGTGCATCTATCCATCATAATAGTGCATCGATCTATCATAATAGTGCATCTATCTATCATAATAGTGCATCTATCCATCATAATAATGCATCTGTCCATCATAATAGTGCATCTATCCATCATAATAGTGGATAGATCTATCATAATAGTGCATCTATCCATCATAATAGTGCATCTATCCATCATAATAGTGCATCAATCCATCATAATAGTGCATCTATCCATCATAATAGTGCATCTATCCATCATAATAGTGCATCTGTCCATCATAATAGTGAATCGATCTATCATAATAGTGCATCTATCCATCATAATAGTGCATCTATCCATCATAATAGTGCATCTATCCATCATAATAGTGCATCTGTCAATCATAATAGTGCATCTATCCATCATAATAGTGCATCTGTCCATCATAATAGTGCATCTGTCCATCATAATAGTGCATCTATCCATCACAATAGTGCATCTATCCATCATAATAGTGCATCTGTCCATCATAATAGTGCATCTACCCATCATAAAAGTGCATCTATCCATCATAATAGTGCATCTGTCCATCATAATAGTGCATCTATCATCATAATAGTGCATCTGTCCATCATAAACGTGCATCTGTCCATCATAATAGTGCATCTATCCATCATAATAGTCTATCCATCATAATAGTGCATCTGTCCATCATAATAGTGCATCTGTCTATCATAATAGTGCATCTATCCATCATAAAAGTTTATCTATCCATCATAAAAGTGCATCTATCCATCATAAAATTGCATCTATTCATTATAATAGTGCATCCATCCATCATATAAGTGCATCTGTCCATCATAAAAGTGCATCTATCCATCATAATAGTGCATCTATTCATCATAATAGTGCATCTGTCCATCATAAAAGTGCATCTATCCATCATAATAGTGCATCTATCCATCAAAAAAGTGCATCTATCCATCATAATAGTGCATCCGTCCATCATAATAGTATATCTATCATCATAATAATGCATCTATCCATCATAATAGTGCATCTATCCATCATAATAGTGCATCTATCCATCATAATAGTGCATCTGTCCATCATAATAGTGCATCTATCCATCATAATAGTGCATCTGTCCATCATAATAGTGCATCTATCCATCATAATAATGCATCTATCCATCATAATAGTGCATCTATCCATCATAATAGTGCATCTATCCATCATAATAGTGCATCTGTCCATCATAATAGTGCATCTATCCATCATAATAGTGCATCTGTCCATCATAATAGTGCATCTATCCATCATAATAATGCATCTATCCATCATAATAGTGCATCTATCCATCATAATAGTGCATCTATCCATCATAATAGTGCATCTATCCATCATAATAATGCATCTATCCATCATAATAGTGCATCTATCCATCATAATAGTGCATCTGTCCATCATAATAGTGCATCTATCCATCATAATAATGCATCTATCCATCATAATAGTGCATCTATCCATCATAATAGTGCATCTATCCATCATAATAATGCATCTATCCATCATAATAGTGCATCTATCCATCATAATAGTGCATCTATCCATCATAATAGTGCATCTGTCCATCATAATAGTGCATCTATCCATCATAATAGTGCATCTGTCCATCATAATAGTGCATCTATCCATCATAATAATGCATCTATCCATCATAATAGTGCATCTATCCATCATAAAAGTGCATCTGTCCACCATAATAGTGCATCTATCCATCATAATAGTGCATCTGTCCATCATAATAGTATATCTATCCATCATAATAATGCATCTATCCATCATAATAGTGCATCTATCCATCATAATAGTGCATCTATCCATCATAATAGTGCATCTCTCCATCATAATAGTGCATCTATCCATCATAATAATGCATATATCCATCATAATAGTGCATATATCCATCATAATAGTGCATCTATCCATCATAATAGTGCATCTATCCATCATAATAGTGCATCTATCCATCATAAATGTGCATCTATCCATCATAATAGTGCATCTATCCATCATAAAAGTGCATCAATCCATCATAATAGTGCATCTATCCATCATAATAGTGCATCTATCCATCATAATAGTGCATCTATCCATCATAATAGTGCATCTGTCCATCATAAAAGTGCATCTATCCATCATAATAGTGCATCTATCCATCATAAAAGTGCATCTATCGATCATAATAGTGCATCTGTCCATCATAAAAGTGCATCTATCCATCATAATAGTGCATCTATCCATCATACAAGTGCATCTATCCATCATAATAGTGCATCTGTCCATCATAAAAGTGCATCGATCTATCATAATAGTGCATCTATCCATCATAAAAGTGCATCTGTCCATCATAATAGTGCATCTGTCCATCATAATAGTGCATCTGTATTACGGTATTACGCAGACAGATGGACGGTGGGTGGGTGGATAATGGAGGAGGAGGCTTTCTTTAGTACGCTTTACTTTTTCTTACCTTGATGGCGTTGCTGGAGATCTGGATCTCGTGGAGTTTGCGCATGGTGCCGTCACGGTCGATGAAGTACGATGAGGCGAGCTGGTGCAGTGCCTCCACTCCTTGGGTGGCGTTGACCATCTTCCGGTCCAGCTTGTTCTTGGCCATGTACATGGTGAGAGCTTCCTCACCTAATGGCACAGAGCAATATGGTCAGTTAACGCTAGACTTCACTTCCCCTCATTCAGACGCCAGGAGTTAAAATATCACAGTCTCAGAAGCTCATATTCTTGGTCTCTGCGTACACACTTGGCATGTTTGGATGAAAACGAACCCTGGAGCGATTGCTCTGTTAGTGCGGTTCATTTGAACCGAGACCTCTGAAAAGATGGGTCTCGCGCCGCTTCCAAACCAAATCTGGTGCGGTTCGAATTATATATGAACGCAACACGGACCAAAGACATGTAAACGCACCAAAAACAGGAAGATGAGACCCTAAAAAAGCTCAACCTCAGTCCTGCGTCTCACAGGTATATCTGTGGCAATAGCCAACTACATTGTATGGGTCAAAATTATCAATTTTTCTTTTATGGCAAAAGTCATTAGGATATTAAGATCACGTTCCACAAAGATATTTTGTAAATATCCTACCGTAAATGTATAAAAAAAGTGTATTATTAGTAGTAATACGCATTCCAGATTTCCAAAAGATTTACAATAAGGTTTAATTTGTTAACATTAGTTAGCAACATAAGTTAACATTCACTGTACAAAAAGAAAAAGAAATACTGCCTGAAATTTTTAAGTACAATTAACTTGGATGTTTAAGCCTTTTCAACTTAAATTCCATCCATCATAAAAGTGCATCTATTCATCATAAAAGTGCATCTGTCCATCATAATAGTGCATCTATCCATCATAATAGTGCATCTATCCATCATAATAGTGCATCTATCCATCATAAAAGTGCATCTGTCCATCATAATAGTGCATCTGTCCATCATAAAAGTGCATCCATCCATCATAATAGTGCATCTATCCATCATAAAAGTGCATCTGTCCATCATAATAGTGCATCTGTCCATCATAATAGTGCATCTATCCATCATAATAGTGCATCTATCCATCATAAAAGTGCATCTGTCCATCATAATAGTGCATCTGTCCATCATAAAAGTGCATCCATCCATCATAATAGTGCATCTGTCCATCATAATAGTGCATCTGTCCATCATAAAAGTGCATCCATCCATCATAATAGTGCATCTGTCCATCATAATAGTGCATCTATCCATCATAATAGTGCATCTGTCCATCATAATAGTGCATCTATCCATCATAATAGTGCATCTATCCATCATAAAAGTGCATCTGTACATCATAATAGTGCATCTGTCCATCATAATAGTGCATCCATCCATCATAATAGTGCATCCATCCATCATAATAGTGCATCTGTCCATCATAATAGTGCATCTATCCATCATAAAAGTGCATCCATCCATCATAATAGTGCATCTATCCATCATAAAAGTGCATCTGTCCATCATAAAAGTGCATCCATCCATCATAATAGTGCATCTGTCCATCATAATAGTGCATCTATCCATCATAATAGTGCATCCGTCCATCATAATAGTGCATCTATCCATCATAATAGTGCATCTATCCATCATAAAAGTGCATCTGTCCATCATAATAGTGCATCTGTCCATCATAATAGTGCATCCATCCATCATAATAGTGCATCCATCCATCATAATAGTGCATCTGTCCATCATAATAGTGCATCTATCCATCATAAAAGTGCATCCATCCATCATAATAGTGCATCTGTCCATCATAATAGTGCATCTATCCATCATAATAGTGCATCTATCCATCATAAAAGTGCATCTGTCCATCATAATAGTGCATCTGTCCATCATAAAAGTGCATCCATCCATCATAAAAGTGCATCTGTCCATCATAATAGTGCATCTGTCCATCATAAAAGTGCATCCATCCATCATAATAGTGCATCTATCCATCATAATAGTGCATCTATCCATCATAATAGTGCATCTATCCATCATAAAAGTGCATCTGTCCATCAAAATAGTGCATCTATCCATCATAATGGTGCATCCATTCATCATAATAGTGCATCTGTCCATCATAAAAGTGCATCTGTCCATCATAATAGTGCATTTTTCCATCATAATGGTGCATCCATCCATCATAAGGTGCATCTGTCCATCATAATAGTGCATCTGTCCATCATAAAAGTGCATCCATCCATCATAATAGTGCATCTATCCATCATAATAGTGCATCTATCCATCATAATAGTGCATCTATCCATCATAAAAGTGCATCTGTCCATCATAAAAGTGCATCCATCCATCTTAATAGTGCATCTATCCATCATAAAAGTGCATCTGTCCATCATAATAGTGCATCTATCCATCATAATGGTGCATCCATTCATCATAATAGTGCATCTGTCCATCATAAAAGTGCATCTATCCATCATAATAGTGCATCCATCCATCATAATAGTGCATCCATCCATTATATCCAATCTGGAATCTGAGGGTGCAAAAAAACTCTAAATATTGAGAAAATCTCCTTTAAAATTGTCCAAATGAAGTCCTTAGCAATGCATATTACTACTAATAATACATTTTAGATATATTTACGGTAGGAAATTCTTCATGGAACATGATCTTAATATCCTAATGATTTTTGCCATAAAGAAAAATGGATCATTTTGACTCATGCGATGTGTTGTTGGCTATCGCCACAGATATACCCGTGAGACGCAGGACAGGTGTTGAGCTCAGGGTCACACATATGGTCCTCTTGTCAATCGGGACACGAGGATGACTACATTTCCCCATTCCTTCACAGGAGAATGATACTGAGATGCCTCAGCGACACTCTTTGGAGTCTAGTTGTCGTGCTTGATGAAGTGGTGGCATTGAGCTTGCCAGCATTCATACGGCATCATTTTGAGCGCCGCGGTTCATGCAGCCAACATGTCATTTTATCAGCACGCTACTTCTGCGCGGACTTCCTAGTGTGTGAGAGCTGACATGATGCTGACACAGACTCACTTCACACACTGTCACAGAGAACATTGTGCTTACAGTGTCAAACTGACATGACCCGCGTCTCTCTCTCTCTCTCTCTCTCTCAGTCTCACTACTCGATGGCAAAGATTTCTTCTCCACTGGAGTCGAGTGGGAGAAGCAGCTGTGATTGATTTTTTTGGAAAGCGCCTCTGACCTTTTCCTAAATAACTCATTCACTAGGACACCAGAGGAAAATCTGCTCCGAGAGTAACCGGCAAAAAAACACCAGCTATGTGTTGACAGACAAACACAGGGAGCAAAAACTCTCTCTCTCTCTCTCTCTCTCTCTCTCTCTCTCTCTCTCTCTCTCTCTCTCTCTCTCTCTCTCTCTCTCTCTCTCTCTCTCTCTCTCTCTCGTTCGTTCTATCTTTAGCATTAAGCACTCAAAAGCTCCACTGTAGCTCTGTTCCAATCCATAGTGCGTTCCCTTAACAGACTGCACAACAACACATTTTCTTCCTTAGTCTTGTTTTCCGGTACAAATATATAAACTCTTAAAGGGTTAGTTAACCAAAAAATGAAAATTACCCCATGATTTACTCTCCCTCAACTCATCCTAGGTGTGTATGACAATCTTCTTTCAGACGAACACAATCAGAGTTATATTAAAAATATCCTGTCTCTTCCAAGCTTTATAATGACAGTGAATGGGAGCCCAAAAAAGTGCATCTATCCATCATAATAGTGCATCTATCCACCATAAAAGTGCATCTATCCATCATAATAATCCATCTATCCATCATAATAGCGCATCTATCCATCATAATAGTGCATCTGTCCATCATAATAATCCATCTATCCATCATAATAGTGCATCTATCCATCATAATAGTGCATCTGTCCATCATAATAATCCATCTATCCATCATAATAGCGCATCTATCCATTATAAAAGTGCATCTATCCATCATAATAGTGCATCTATCCATCATAAAAGTGCATTTATCCATCATAAAAGTGCATCTATCCATCATAATAGTGCATCTGTCCATCATAATAATCCATCTATCCATCATAATAGCGCATCTATCCATTATAAAAGTGCATCTATCCATCATAATAGTGCATCCATCATAAAAGTGCATTTATCCATCATAAAAGTGCATCTATCCATCATAAAAGTGCATCTATCCATCATAAAAGTGCATTTATCCATCATAATAGTGCATCTATCCATCATAAAAGTGCATTTATCCATCATAAAAGTGCATCTATCCATCATAAAAGTGCTTCTATCCATCATAAAAGTGCATTTATCCATCATAAAAGTGCATCTATCCATCATAAAAGTGCATCTATCCATCATAATAGTGCATCTATTTATCATAAAAGTGCATCTATCCATCATAATAGTGTATCTATCCATCATAAAAGTGCATCTATCCATCATAAAAGTGCATCCATCCATCATAAAAGTGCATCTATCCATCATAATAGTGCATCCATCCATCATAATAGTGCATCTATCCATCATAAAACCAACAATATATTTAAAAAACAAATAGTGTGAGCGGTGTGTTCCGATGTTTGTTGACCAAATAACCTCCTAACAGTTATACTCTAGACAGTAGCGCATCATTTGAGACACACCACAGTGTGTATACGCGGTGCTCAAACCATGCATGAGACAAAATGTGCAGAATCAACCAGAGCTGACACAAAACCGGATGTGTTAAGAACACAACACGTATCACTATCAACATGTAAGGTCATCTAAAGGTCACGTGTAATCGATTAAATAGAGCCTTCATCGAAACATATTTACTGGCATTGCTTTCTCTTACGTTGTCCGATTCCTGATGTTTGAAAGCATGTGTGCATGTAACCACACGTATTGATCATAATCGACTGAGGTTTTATGTTTCGCAACATGCCACACGCTGTTATCTGCATATGGTTTTCTTATGTCACCGTATGTTCGGGAAGCTCGTAACACTGATGTCTGCCGAGGGATGTTAATGTTGTGTGCACATCCATGACTGTCCATTAACCTGTTAGCATCAGCCTTTGGATTCTCGTGACCTTTATTCTCAGCTGTGTCTATATTGTTCAATCTGGACGGCACACAGAAACCCTGGCGCTAATGCGAGTAACCTTTAAAGGCAGCGTTAATGAATCAGATTTCCTGTTAATCAACCGATTAATCAATGTACGGACGTCCACACCGAACAAAGAACACTGAACCTCGGTTTGACCTTGAGCTGCGGTGTAATGCGCTCTCCAGTCGGTGAGCACAGATCTCAGGTATTAGCCTGGCGTTTCTGCGGTTCGTACGCCGCTCTGTGATTTATTGTGCTACTCTGGACTGGAACAGGCATATTGCTTGTATCGATTTTCCATTGGGTTTTATGGTCATATGGTGTAGGTGACAGAGGGTAAGGGTGTTCGTGTCTGTGGATTCCCTTCAATACTGCGGCTAAACGTAATGAAATTCCAGTCGCCTTTTCATTTTCTTTGCAATAAACTCTATATGGATATAATGACCCATAAATGCTGTAATGACCAACAGCACAACACGCCTCAACACGCCTCAACACGGCTCAACACAGATCAACACAGATCAACACGGCTCAACACGCCTCAACACGCCTCAACACGGCTCAACCCGCCTCAACACGGCTCAACACGCCTCAACACGCCTCAACACGGCTCAACACGGCTCAACACGGCTCAACACTCCTCAACACGGCTCAACACGCCTCAACACGGCTCAACACTCCTCAACACGGCTCAACACGCCTCAACACTCCTCAACACGGCTCAACACGCCTCAACACGCCTCAACACGGCTCAACACGCCTCAACACGCCTCAACACTCCTCAACACGGCTCAACACGGCTCAACACGCCTCAACACGCCTCAACACGGCTCAACACTCCTCAACACGGCTCAACACTCCTCAACACGGCTCAACACGCCTCAACACGGCTCAACACGCCTCAACACTCCTCAACACGGCTCAACACGCCTCAACACGCCTCAACACGCCTCAACACGCCTCAACACTCCTCAACACGGCTCAACACTCCTCAACACGGCTCAACACGCCTCAACACGCCTCAACACGGCTCAACACGCCTCAACACGGCTCAACACGCCTCAACACGCCTCAACACTCCTCAACACGGCTCAACACGCCTCAACACGGCTCAACACGCCTCAACACGGCTCAACACGCCTCAACACGCCTCAACACGGCTCAACACGCCTCAACACGCCTCAACACTCCTCAACACTCCTCAACACGGCTCAACACGCCTCAACACTCCTCAACACGGCTCAACACGCCTCAACACGCCTCAACACGCCTCAACACTCCTCAACACGGCTCAACACGCCTCAACACGGCTCAACACGCCTCAACACGCCTCAACACGCCTCAACACGGCTCAACACAGCTCAACACACCTCAACACTCCTCAACACGGCTCAACACGCCTCAACACGGCTCAACACGCCTCAACACGCCTCAACACTCCTCAACACGGCTCAACACGCCTCAACACGCCTCAACACGGCTCAACACGCCTCAACACGCCTCAACACGGCTCAACACGCCTCAACACGCCTCAACACTCCTCAACACTCCTCAACACGGCTCAACACGCCTCAACACGCCTCAACACGGCTCAACACGCCTCAACACGCCTCAACACGGCTCAACACGCCTCAACACGGCTCAACACTTAAAGACGAGGAATCTTTTGTAATGCCAAAGAACATTAAACATCCTTCAACAAACAAACACATTTTATTTGATTTGATTGTTGTTTTTATTTAATTTTTATTTTTGTAGTTATTTTATTTTATTTATCATTTTATTTTATATATATCTTTGACATTTTCTTTTTGGCACTGGCCTAAAAAATATCTGAAAAAATGTATTTAATTTTTTTACATTTAATTAAATAAAATATTTAACATTAAATAATTCATATATTTTCTGATATTATACTGGCATAAAAGTATCTGAAAATATTGCAGAAATATTAAAAAGTATCACTTTGATATACTTGATGTGTGTATTTTAAACAAAACTAACCAAACAACCAAACATTATTTTATATAATTAAATAATATATTTAATATTAAATAAATAATATATTTTCAGATATTTTTGGGCATAAACGTATCTGAAAAGAAATGTAACAAAAATCACTTTATTATACTTGATATATGTATTTTGAACAAAACCAAACAAACAAACAAACATTTTATTTGATTTATTTATTTATAAATACAATTTTTGGTACTGGCATAAAAATATCTGAAAAAAATAAATGTGATCTTTTTTTTTTTTTTACTTTATTATACTTGATGTATGTATTTTGAACAAAACCAAACAAACATAATTTTTTATATATAAACAAATATATTATTTATTTTAATGTTAAAAAGTATCACTTGGTTATAAATAAATATTATTGGCTGATATTCTGAGTGAAGTCTAGAGCTTCAGTCTGATGGACTCTATCTCAGCTCTCATTGGCTAAGGACCGCCCAGAGGCCGCCTGACTGACATGTAAAGCAACCAATCACAGTTCAGTTCTGTTCCGCGTCATGTTTAGGGGCGTCTAAAACTCTTAGACGTGTTTTAAAGACTTTACAAACTTCACATACTTTTGAAAATCCAGCATTTAGTGCTCATTGCCACAGGTTTAAACACGACAGCTTCCTCCATCCATGAGGGGTTTGGTGACACGGGATCTTTGGACCGTTAACGGATGCGTCTCCTGGACATCCTGTAGAATTCAACCAATCAGAGGACGACCTCCAAACTCCTGAAGTGTTTCCAATTTTGTGAATGTTCAGACTCATCATCCACTCGCAGTCTTTGCAGTGTTTTAAGTGTCTCTCTGCCAACATAATGACACACTCTGAAGCGACACACTGACCTCAGGCCTGTGCCGTACGACCCCTAGAGCGAGTGTGATCTACTGACACACACAGATATGATGATCCTGACGGGAAGCTTCTCGGACAAACGGCACATCAAACCCCCCTCCAGCCCAAAGGTCCTCCATAAACACAGTGATATGGGGTTAAAGGTCAGTGCAAAAAGGATTATTCTAGCAAATATCACTGCATCGCTCCACATTATTTATTTGTTCGTATTGTTGTGCTTTGATCCAAGCTGGAAAAATAACCAACTGTACTATTTATGAACTATTTGAGCGCGGCGTGGCCAGTAAACGTGTTAAAATGATCAAATACTGATGAAGATCGTAAGCAAAATCAATTTGAATCACATGATCAAAAACATGTTGACCACGTTTTTTTTTTCAAACATATGACATGTTTTTAAAGGGGAAATGTCACAGCGAAATAGAATTGAAAATAATATATATTTGATTTAAAATAGATGTAATATAATTATTTAGTTTAGTTTTTTATATATAGCACAATAAAACAGCACATTATTCAAACATGCCTTCTCTAAAAGTGTGATTATTATGATGGGAAACACTATTTTAGATAAATGCAAACTAAAATATAATAAATAATAGGCAACATTTTTGTTTAGCTTAGCAAATAGCTAAATAAACTAAAACTCATAAAACTAGACATTTTACTGTATAAAAATCACAAAAATACTAATATTTTAACTCAAAGCAAAAACAGAATATTTAAACTTAAAATCTAATTCAAAATTGTATAAAAACTATATTAATGATCCTAAAATAACACTGAGACATTCATAACTATGAGAGACACATGTTATTAATAATGTTACTCACTTAAATATAAGATATCTTTATATGTTTATCATCACATCATAATACACTCTAAAAAATGCTGGGTTAAAAATAACCCAAGTTGGGATGAAAATGGACTAACCCAGCAATTGGGTTGTTTTAACCCAGAAAATGGGTTGTTTTAACCCAGCGGTTGGGTTAAGTGTTTGCTTAAAACAACCCAATCGCTGGGTTAGTCCATTTTCAACCCAACTTGGGTAGTTTTTAACCCAGCATTTTTTAGAGTGTAGAACTGAATAAAGGTACATTTCTTAGAAAATACATCAAACGTGTTAGAAAGAAAACACATGGATAGTGAATGCATTAGATTTTAATAAAAAACAATGAAAGCAAAATGTAAAATGTCTTTCATTTAAACTCTATGTATATAATTATGATGGGAAACACCACAACTAAAATAAAATCTAATATCTATTATAATAATAGGCAATATTTTTGTTTAGCAAAATAAACTAAAACTCATAAAACGATAAATAAACTAACAAAATGACTAATATTTTAACTAACATTAAAGCAAAAACAGAACATTTGGCCCCACTTTATATTAGGTGGCCTTAAGTACAATGTACTTACTGTGTTCAAATTGTATTGCAAAACACTTTTGCTGATTTTGAGGTTGGATACGGGTAGGGTTAGGGACAGGTGTGGTGGTATGGGTGAGTTTAAGGGTAGGGTTAGGGACAGGTGTGGTGGTATGGGTGAGTTTAAGGGTAGGGTTAGGGACAGGTGTGGTGGTATGGGTGAGTTTAAGGGTAGGGTTAGGGACAGGTGTGGTGGTGTGGGTAAGTTTAAGGGTAGGGTTAGGGACAGGTGTGGTGTTGTGGGTAAGTTTAAGGGTAGGGTTAGGGACAGGTGTGGTGGTATGGGTGAGTTTAATGGTAGGGTTAGGGACAGGTGTGGTGTTGTGGGTAAGTTTAAGGGTAGGGTTAGGGACAGGTGTGGTGGTGTGGGTAAGTTTAAGGGTAGGGTTAGGGACAGGTGTGGTGGTGTGGGTAAGTTTAAGGGCAGGGTTAGGGACAGGTGTGGTGGTGTGGGTCAGTTTAAGGGTAGGGTTAGGGACAGGTGTGGTGGTGTGGGTAAGTTTAAGGGTAGGGTTAGGGACAGGTGTGGTGGTGTGGGTAAGTTTAAGGGTAGGGTTAGGGACAGGTGTGGTGGTGTGGGTCAGTTTAAGGGTAGGGTTAGGGACAGGTGTGGTGGTATGGGTAAGTTTAAGGGTAGGGTTAGGGACAGGTGTGGTGGTGTGGGTCAGTTTAAGGGTAGGGTTAGGGACAGGTGTGGTGGTGTGGGTCAGTTTAAGGGTAGGGTTAGGGACAGGTGTGGTGGTGTGGGTAAGTTTAAGGGTAGGGTTAGGGACAGGTGTGGTGGTGTGGGTCAGTTTAAGGGTAGGGTTAGGGACAGGTGTGGTGGTATGGGTAAGTTTAAGGGTAGGGTTAGGGACAGGTGTGGTGGTGTGGGTCAGTTTAAGGGTAGGGTTAGGGACAGGTGTGGTGGTGTGGGTCAGTTTAAGGGTAAAGTTAGGGACAGGTGTGGTGGTGTGGGTCAGTTTAAGGGTAGGGTTAGGGACAGGTGTGGTGGTATGGGTAAGTTTAAGGGTAGGGTTAGGGACAGGTGTGGTGGTGTGGGTCAGTTTAAGGGTAGGGTTAGGGACAGGTGTGGTGGTGTGGGTAAGTTTAAGGGTAGGGTTAGGGACAGGTGTGGTGGTTTGGGTAAGTTTAAGGGTAGGGTTAGGGACAGGTGTGGTGGTGTGGGTCAGTTTAAGGGGAGGGTTAGGGACAGGTGTGGTGGTATGTGTAAGTTTAAGGGTAGGGTTAGGGACAGGTGTGGTGGTGTGGGTCAGTTTAAGGGTAGGGTTAGGGACAGGTGTGGTGGTGTGGGTCAGTTTAAGGGTAAAGTTAGGGACAGGTGTGGTGGTGTGGGTCAGTTTAAGGGTAGGGTTAGGGACAGGTGTGGTGGTGTGGGTCAGTTTAAGGGTAGGGTTAGGGACAGGTGTGGTGGTATGGGTGAGTTTAAGGGTAGGGTTAGGGACAGGTGTGGTGGTGTGGGTAAGTTTAAGGGTAGGGTTAGGGAGAGGTGTGGTGGTGTGGGTAAGTTTAAGGGCAGGGTTAGGGACAGGTGTGGTGGTGTGGGTCAGTTTAAGGGTAGGGTTAGGGACAGGTGTGGTGGTATGGGTGAGTTTAAGGGTAGGGTTAGGGACAGGTGTGGTGGTGTGGGTCAGTTTAAGGGTAGGGTTAGGGACAGGTGTGGTGGTGTGGGTCAGTTTAAGGGTAGGGTTAGGGACAGGTGTGGTGGTGTGGGTCAGTTTAAGGGTAGGGTTAGGGACAGGTGTGGTGGTGTGGGTCAGTTTAAGGGTAGGGTTAGGGACAGGTGTGGTGGTGTGGGTCAGTTTAAGGGTAGGGTTAGGGACAGGTGTGGTGGTGTGGGTGAGTTTAAGGGTAGGGTTAGGGACAGGTGTGGTGGTGTGGGTAAGTTTAAGGGCAGGGTTAGGGACAGGTGTGGTGGTGTGGGTCAGTTTAAGGGTAGGGTTAGGGACAGGTGTGGTGGTATGGGTGAGTTTAAGGGTAGGGTTAGGGACAGGTGTGGTGGTGTGGGTAAGTTTAAGGGTAGGGTTAGGGACAGGTGTGGTGGTGTGGGTAAGTTTAAGGGCAGGGTTAGGGACAGGTGTGGTGGTGTGGGTCAGTTTAAGGGTAGGGTTAGGGACAGGTGTGGTGGTGTGGGTCAGTTTAAGGGTAGGGTTAGGGACAGGTGTGGTGGTATGGGTAAGTTTAAGGGTAGGGTTAGGGACAGGTGTGGTGGTGTGGGTCAGTTTAAGGGTAGGGTTAGGGACAGGTGTGGTGGTGTGGGTCAGTTTAAGGGTAGGGTTAGGGACAGGTGTGGTGGTATGGGTAAGTTTAAGGGTAGGGTTAGGGACAGGTGTGGTGGTGTGGGTAAGTTTAAGGGTAGAGTTAGGGACAGGTGTGGTGGTGTGGGTAAGTTTAAGGGTAGGGTTAGGGACAGGTGTGGTGGTGTGGGTCAGTTTAAGGGTAGGGTTAGGGACAGGTGTGGTGGTATGGGTAAGTTTAAGGGTAGGGTTAGGGACAGGTGTGGTGGTATGGGTAAGTTTAAGGGTAGGGTTAGGTGTAAGGAAAGGGTCAACTGTGTAATTACAAATGTAACTACAGAAATTAATTACAGATGTAATTAACATGCAGGTTTATTTAAAAATGTAAGTACAATGTAAAAACATGTATGTACACAATAAGTGCATTGTATCAAATGATTAATTAAAATGTTAGTACATAGTAGTTAAGGCCACCTAATATAAAGTGGGTCCGAACATTTTAATCTTTATAAAGACTATAATAGTATATCAATGATCTTAAAATAACACTGAGACATCCATAACTATGAGAGACAACGAAAGCATCCGCTGCACTGCATTTGGTTTTATTCTGTTCTTACAATCCGGCCTCATATTCCTTCTCCCGATCATATTTCTCCATGCCATAATTAGAGCATCAGGTTTAACCACCAAGCCAGAACTGATATAATATTCCAACCTCTGAATACAAACCGTCCATGAAAGCCGAACGACAGCACATCAGAGCAATTACACTTGACAGCTGTGAATCTATATGAAACTGAGCCCTTAAAGGACAAAAAGGGTAGTGGGCTCGGTTCAGCTTCACTAAAACATTATGAATTACAGACAGATTTCATTAACAGAATCATCTGTTCTGCACATCACCAAACACACACACACACACACACACACACACACACGGGTAACAAGCATATACTTCCGCATAGACTCTCATTGCAAAATCAAAATGGACACTTCTTATCTTCCCCTCCCTCTTGCAGCATCTCATCTCTGATGACGAGGGCGGGACAACCTGTCACTCACATCAGATCGACCAATAGCAGAACACAACCATCCAATCAATTCCCCACAGACTAAATCAAGTCCCGCCCCTACATTTGTTCTTGTTTGTGAAGCGTTTCACGCGGATATACGGCACAATAGAGAAGAAAAGACGAGTGCAACTTCCCTTTCATGCCGACTTTAAAGCAAAAGACTGTATTTTGGTGCAAATTCATGCACCCCAATGAGGCAGATGCAACTATAGTCAGAATGCATGATATTAACATAATTTAATGGATCTGCATATATTTTGGTTAGGGATGCTCCGATCAGGATTTTTGCTGGATTTTAAGCTGTTAACCCCTTACAACCTGAAGGCATTTTAATGATTTCAAGTGGCATACTTTAAAGGTAATGGATTATAACTCTACAAATAAACAAGGTATCATCATGTACATGGTCTTTTTTGATATAAAACATTTCGTAATTTGAAGAAAATAGATTTTGATGTTGTTTGGAGGCGGAGAAAACCCCAGAAAAGTGACTGAAATGATTGATTTATGTTGTTATTATTCATTCTTGACATGATGACTATTAGAAAGATTATATAATAGATCATAAAATCAAGTTTGAGCTTGTTCACACTCAAGTCAACTGCATGTGGGACAAATTCTGTGTTGATATCTCAAAGCAATCAAGGCAGCCTTTTTATCAAAAAAACCTCCAAACAAGTGATTTTACTGAACAAAATAACTACTTACATGTGTATTTATAATGAAATAGAATAAGTAATAAGTCCATGATTCGATGGAGTGATCGAACCAATCCGAGCTGTAAAAGCAGTGTCCGATTGGTCTAGAGACATCGGCCGTACCCACCATACCCAAGATCCAGATTTCAATGTTTGCGTCATGATCGGATGCCGGAAGTCCTATTGCTTTATGTACGCAATGTACTACGGTTTACTAATTTTTGTGAAGTTACAAAGCAGAACTTGGCCCAAAAACATGTTTACATGCACGTTGGCGGCAACTGTTTACGAGTTTACCTCATCAAATTGCAATTGGTTTGTAAGATCAGCCAAATTTAGTGACTACCGCTCGAGTCATTGAATGTGATTACGGGCCGATACGATTAATCGGAGCATCCCTAATTCCAGTTAGAGCGCTCACCTCCCTGCTCTACATTTGTTCTTGTTTGTGAAGCGTTTCACTCGGATATACGGCACAATAGAGAAGAAAAGACGAGTGCAACTTCCCTTTCATGACGACTTTAAAGCAAAAGACTGTATTTTGGTGCAAATACATGCACCCCAATGAGGCAGATGCAACTATAGTCAGAATGACAATGTCAGTAAAGATTACGGAGACTTTTACCTTCTGTAAAAAGGTCCGGAAAAATGACCTTAGGTAATACTAATCCCGTTTGAATAGACCCGCTGTAAAAATTTACAGTAAAATTCCGTCATTTCCTGTTTAAAAGTGCACCGACATTCTCCCCAAACTGAGATTAAACACAGCGTTTCGTCCCTGCTCCATTTTTGCGTTTTTCTTGTTGGTGCCATTTTGTGTGTTTGTTCACGTGATAACAGGAAGCAACGTCACACCCACATGACGGCAAGGAGGTTACTGTGGTGCGTAAAGCCAGTTACCCCTCCCACTTCTGCTAGTTTTACTGAGATGTCTTATCCCGTGCGAATTGGCCGTTAATATTAAAGACGTCCTGAGGTAAAATGACTTTACCCCACCTCCCCATGTAAAACTAATCCTGTCCGAATAGGGCTATAGAATGTGTTCCGATCAATCCCTAATGTCGGCTAGAGCGCTCACCTCCCAGTGTGGCCGAGATCAAGATGTGCGTTCCATATTTCTTGATGATGGTGTCGATGAACTGTTGCGTGGACGGCCGTCGTCCGAGCATCCGCATGCTGCGCTGGAAATCCGGCATCAAGGGCAGAGGATTCCGGATCAGATCCCGCCTCTCGATGGCTGTGTTCCTCACCTTCCAGCGTGCAAACTCCCTGTAGAACAGAGCAAAACATGAGGGCCTGCATGGGCAAAAAACTGAGAGCTGGTCATTCAGGTGGCAGCTTATATTCTTGCATATGCACATACATTTTCAAATGTTACAGCAACCACTAATGTTAGATTAAAATGCAGTCATAGCATATATTTCTGTCCTGTCAGTAAACACACACTCGCATACAGAAATTGCTTCCACTGAAGAAGTTACCATAGCAACACAGGCTGCTCTGGCACTTTTCATTAGGATCATTATCGGACGGAAAATATTACTCATTTATTGACATATCACAAATATGATCACCTCAATAGATTCTCTATCGAAATATCGGTGCCACTTAAGCCTCTATATACAATGAATTATATAAGGTATTCATAATGCACATGATATATTTTCATAAATAAGTGTGAGCAAAGTTAAAATGCATTATAATAGCCTTCCTTCTTAATACATTGCACTTTCTAAAGGTGAGTATAAATGAGTATTATAATGTATTATAACAGTGGTATCAATTATTTATGAGATCATACAATGCATTACAATGTGCATTACAAGGAATAATTAATGCATTACACATGTATAATGCATTATATATAAAGGCTTTATCACATTTTTGTTATTAACTAACACTGACAAAGATAAATAAATATTGCCGCTCAGTGTTAGCTATTGCTTTAACTAATTTTAACAAATAAAACCTTAATGTAAACATATCTGGGCTATCACTTTAATGCAATACAGTGTTGTCACAATGTGCAGCACATATAATCTACCAGGAAAGACAAAAGGTTTATTTTGCAAAATTTTGTCTGGAGCTTTGTACAAAACACAATTTCAAATGTATTGGCAATTGCAAAACCAGCAATCATGTGGCAATCACTTTTGTCCAGTGTGATAGAGGGGGAAACAAAAGCAACAACATTTGGATATTGAATCCAAATCAAGGCTTCCACAAAGTGATCTAATCAACACAACTGCTGTCGTCTGCCATGATTGTCATGATGAAGCGATGAGCATCCGTCGTGATTTGCCATTGGCCAGATTTCTGTCTCACTGATCTCACAATTGGCTCGATTAGCATCTCATTTGGCAGCGAATCACATGCATCTAGTTCCTGTAATGAAGTGGAAATTGAAACTCCTTGAGACATGAAATGCATTCACTGAGTGATTTGCTAATAATCCGAGGAAAACTACTTTAAAGAAGCATCTATTTCCATAAATGCTGAGTTGGGAGCTGGTGGAAATGTCCATTCAGCACCTGTCTAAAGTCTGAAGTCTTGAGCGGTAAATGTGCTCAAAACTTCTTCAAACTCCATGACAGACTGGACCTTCATACACAGATTTAGATGAGATCACTCACAGATCATCCACAGATCATCCACAGATCATCCTCAGATGTAGATTAGATAATTCACAGATCATTCACAGATCATTCACAGATGTAGGTGAGATCATCCACAGATCATCCACAGATCATTCACAGATGTAGGTGAGATCATCCACAGATCATTCACAGATCATACACAGATGTAGATTAGATCATTCACAGATCATACACAGATGTAGATTAGATCATTCACAGATCATACACAGATGTAGATTAGATCATTCACAGATCATTCACAGATCATTCACAGATCATTCACAGATCATACACAGATCATACACAGATCATCCACAGATCATTCACAGATGTAGGTGAAATCATCCACAGATCATTCACAGATGTAGGTGAGATCATCCACAGATCATTCACAGATGTAGGTGAGATCATCCACAGATCATTCACAGATGTAGGTGAGATCATCCACAGATCATCCACAGATCATTCACAGATCATCCACAGATCATCCACAGATGTAGATGAGATCATCCACAGATCATCCACAGATCATCCACAGATCATCAACAGATGTAGATGAGATCATCCACAGATCATTCACAGATGTAGATGAGATCATCCACAAATCATTCACAGATGTAGGTGAGATCATCCACAGATCATCCACAGATGTAGATGAGATCATCCACAGATCATTCACAGATGTAGGTGAGATCATCCACAGATCATTCACAGATGTAGATGATATCATCCACAGATCATTCACAGATGTAGGTGAGATCATCCACAGATCATCCACAGATCATTCACAGATGTAGATGATATCATCCACAGATCATTCACAGATGTAGATGAGATCATCCACAGATCATTCACAGATGTAGGTGAGATCATCCACAGATCATTCACAGATGTAGATGAGATCATCCACAGATCATTCACAGATGTAGATGAGATCATCCACAGATCATTCACAGATGTAGGTGAGATCATCCACAGATCATTCACAGATGTAGATGATATCATCCACAGATCATTCACAGATGTAGGTGAGATCATCCACAGATCATTCACAGATGTAGATGATATCATCCACAGATCATTCACAGATGTAGATGAGATCATCCACAGATCATTCACAGATATAGATGAGATCATCCACAGATCATTCACAGATATAGATGAGATCATCCACAGATCATTCACAGATGTAGATGAGATCATTCACAGATCATCCACAGATCATTCACAGATGTAGATGAGATCATCCACAGATCATTCACAGATGTAGGTGAGATCATCCACAGATCATTCACAGATATAGATGAGATCATCCACAGATCATTCACAGATATAGATGAGATCATCCACAGATCATTCACAGATGTAGATGAGATCATCCACAGATCATTCACAGATGTAGATGAGATCATTCACAGATCATCCACAGATCATTCACAGATGTAGATGAGATCATCCACAGATCATTCACAGATGTAGGTGAGATCATCCACAGATCATTCACAGATATAGATGAGATCATCCACAGATCATTCACAGATGTAGGTGAGATCATCCACAGATCATTCACAGATGTAGATGATATCATCCACAGATCATTCACAGATGTAGGTGAGATCATCCACAGATCATCCACAGATCATCCACAGATCATTCACAGATGTAGATGATATCATCCACAGATCATTCACAGATGTAGATGAGATCATCCACAGATCATTCACAGATATAGATGAGATCATCCACAGATCATTCACAGATATAGATGAGATCATCCACAGATCATTCACAGATGTAGATGAGATCATTCACAGATCATCCACAGATCATTCACAGATGTAGATGAGATCATCCACAGATCATTCACAGATGTAGGTGAGATCATCCACAGATCATTCACAGATCATTCACAGATGTAGATGATATCATCCACAGATCATTCACAGATGTAGGTGAGATCATCCACAGATCATTCACAGATCATTCACAGATATAGATGAGATCATCCACAGATCATTCACAGATGTAGGTGAGATCATCCACAGATCATCCACAGATCATTCACAGATGTAGATGATATCATCCACAGATCATTCACAGATGTAGATGAGATCATTCACAGATCATCCACAGATCATTCACAGATCATTCACAGATGTAGATGATATCATCCACAGATCATTCACAGATGTAGGTGAGATCATCCACAGATCATTCACAGATCATTCACAGATATAGATGAGATCATCCACAGATCATTCACAGATGTAGGTGAGATCATTCACAGATCATCCACAGATCATTCACAGATGTAGATGAGATCATTAATAGATCATCCACAGATGTAGGTGAGATCATCCACAGATCATCCACAGATCATTCACAGATGTAGATGATATCATCCACAGATCATTCACAGATGTAGATGAGATCATTCACAGATCATCCACAGATCATTCACAGATGTAGATGAGATCATTAATAGATCATCCACAGATGTAGATGAGATCATTCACAGATCATCCACAGATCATTCACAGATGTAGATGAGATCATTAATAGATCATCCACAGATCATTCACAGATGTAGATGAGATCATCCACAGATCATTCACAGATGTAGATGAGATCATCCACAGATCATTCACAGATGTAGGTGAGATCATTAATAGATCATCCACAGATGTAGATGAGATCATTCACAGATCATCCACAGATCATTCACAGATGTAGATGAGATCATTAAAAGATCATCCACAGATGTAGATGAGATCATTCACAGATCATTCACAGATCATTAATAGATCATCCACAGATGTAGATGAGATCATCCACAGATTATTCACAGATGTAGATGAGATCATCCACAGATCATTCACAGATCATTAATAGATCATCCACAGATGTAGATGAGATCATTCACAGATCATCCACAGATCATTCACAGATGTAGATGAGATCATCCACAGATCATTCACAGATCATTCACAGATCATTCACAGATCATTCACAGATCATTCACAGATCATCCACAGATGTAGATGAGATCATCCACAGATCATCCACAGATCATTCACAGATCATTCACAGATGTAGATGAGATCATCCACAGATCATCCACAGATCATTCACAGATGTAGATGAGATCATCCACAGATCATTCACAGATCATTAATAGATCATCCACAGATGTAGATGAGATCATTCACAGATCATCCACAGATCATTCACAGATGTAGATGAGATCATCCACAGATCATTCACAGATCATTAATAGATCATCCACAGATGTAGATGAGATCATTCACAGATCATCCACAGATCATTCACAGATGTAGATGAGATCATCCACAGATCATTCACAGATCATTCACAGATCATCCACAGATGTAGATGAGATCATCCACAGATCATCCACAGATGTAGGTGAGATCATCCACAGATCATCCACAGATCATCCACACAGATTATTTTTGTCTGAGCTATTCCTATGTAAATTATTTAAGAATGAGCTTTTCTGAATGTGATTTATTCTGAGACAAGCTGAACTTAATTATCCTATAATAAATGATCATCAGTAGCTGTTTACTCCTTCAGTTCTGGTGTCGAATCAGTGCTTTCATTGCTTTTGGGTGCAACTCAACCGCTTTGACATCAACCAAGCATTCAGGTGTCCTTACAAAAAGTGCTCTGTGAATGTCAGAAATGACTCACTGGGAATTATGTAAACTCCTTTGTGATACTGATTGTTTGCTGCAGAACTGACAGAAAGCACAACAGCGCTGGCACATCAGAATCCAATAACAACCGCCTGAAACCTGGGACACTTCATGACCTTACAGGTCCTGCGATAAGAAGACCACGAACATGCTTAATAGACTAAACCTGCAAAGACATTGATCCGCCTTTCCAACATTTGTACATAAAAAGTCAATTAGCACGGTAACATTGGGCTTATCTGCTAGTGTTCCTGCACTTTTCAAATCCAGAAACCCAGGACATATTAACCACCAGTCCAAGTCTGGGACGCGGAATTAATGGAGTAGAACCACAAGTATTATTGTGGGTTGCACTTTATTTTGAGGTGTCATTGTTACAGTGTAATTATATATTTAAGTACTGAGTAATATTAACAACCAATTAAACACACCTGAACCAGCTCACCAGTGTCTCATAGGACCGTGTAAGACCTTGATCAGCTGGTTCAGGTGTGTTTAATTGCGGTTGGAGCTAAACTCTGCAGGACAGCGGCTCTCCAGGACCGGGTTTGGAGACCCCTGATGTAAGGGAACAGGTTTTTTTATAAATATTTTTTCTACAAAATTATATTTATTCAGTCCATAACTTAATTTGTGTCCACTCCATCAGACACACTAAAAAGCATGCTAATTTAATTTAATATATCCAAAAATAATGTACAACATGCAGTTATGTAATACTGGTGTTCAGTAAAGGATCTAAATCATAAAAACATTCTCTGTTTATTTTTTGATTGTTTTTGAATTATGAACAACCCAGTTTCTTCATTCTCCTCCCTCCTTTTAATATTAAGCATATATCACCAATGCTCTTAGGTGAGTAATACATAACATCATGTAGTTCCATTGATGTTTTTAACATTTTTACACAATACATTGAAGACATTTATTTCAAAATTAACAAAAACCTTCACCTGACGGTGTAAAATACTGATGGAGTTGACAAAGGTTGAGCTGAGGCCAAATATACAGTATGCAAATAGAATCATGAAACAGCATTAGAAGAATTCCCCATATGCAAAACAAAATAAAAACGTATCAAATCACAATTTGCAACTATCAGACATAAAACCTGAAACGTGAAAAATGTTTTTCCACCTTAATCATGTGTTGTACAGTGGAGCAATTTAGTTTTTTCCTCAGTGGTAGCTGCCTTAATAAACATATCAAAATGGCAAGATTTATCCCACAACTATTTAATGAAACTATTACACTGCGATGGCATATTTTATTACCATTTTCTAAACTATAGCGAATAACATTTACATTTACATTTATGCATTTAGCAGATGCTTTTATCCAAAGCGATCCATCATGAGGAGGCAGCAAAACACAGAAAGTGCCTGAAGTACTAAGTTTTGGACATCGCACAGAGCATCACACACTAGGGCAGGGAAGAAGTAGAGGGAAATAAAAGGAAAATATTTTTTTTTTTTAAGGTGGGTTAATAAACTGTGATAATGTGAGAAAATGTTGAATGCGTCTGAATAAATGTTTGGTCTGACTAACCCAGTGAATGGGTCGTTTTAACCCAGTGATTGGTGGGTTAGTCCATTTTCAACCCAACTTGGGTTGTTTTTAACCTAGCATTTTTTAGAATGGACTAACCCAGCAATTTGGTTGTTTTAACCCAACAATTAGGTTGTTTTAAGCAAACATTTAACCCAACCACTGGGTTAAAAACAACCCAAGTTGGGTTGAAAATGGACTAACCCAGCAATTGGGTTGTTTTAACCCAGTAAATGGGTCATTTTAACTCAGCGGTTGGGTTAAATGTTTGCTTAAAACAACCCAATTGCTGGGTTAGCCCAACTTGGGTTGTTTTTAACCCAGTATTTTTTAGAGTGTATTTACAGAAACTATTACACTGCGATGACATATTTTATTACCATTTTCTAAACTGTAGCAACCCAATTGCTGGGTTAAAACAACCCAATTGCTGGGTTAGTCCATTTTCAACCCAACTTGGGTTGTTTTTAACCCAGCATTTTTTAGAGTGTACTTGGGCTTGTGTTGTAAATGCAATGTGTGCTTTTCTTGGATAAACAAAACATGTCCAATAACACTTTATTTGCTGATGTCTTGAATGTGGTTGTGAAGTTTGGGCACTACAGCGGCTCCTCAGAATTCCTTGTCTGGACATTTTCACCAAGACAAATTGTGAATTGAGCAGAACTGATTGTGTTCTACAAATGTTGGCTGTTTCGAGGGCTTTTGGGGTCGGTACTGTAATAAAAATATCACCAGGCGGCTGGGAGCTCCGGGCAACCGCGTACAATTAAGTCTACCTGCGTGAAGCCGACCCTCGCTGCGCCGCGGGCGCCAGAACAATTCTGGATTGACACCCTCTTATTCAGGCACTTCACAAATTGCGATCAGCAGGTTCGTCTTGAGAATAAAAATATATGGAGACCTCTGCAAAAACATGATGATAATTCAGTTACAGCCGAGGTTTCCGCCCCCCCCCCCCCCCCCTCCTCTCCTCTCCTCAGTGGAAGTCGAAGCGATACGCCTTTGGAAATCATTCTAAGAGCTCAGTAATTACGGCTCTTCAAGGGAACGGGAACAAATATATGCAAATTGCATTGTGTCTGCTTTTGCATCAACAAATCTCAAGGTAAAGTAGGGCAGATAATGAGGCGTATTAAGACTCCACATGAAATCACTCAGGAGGAGGATATAAGGTGTGTCGAAGGCACACATGTGTTCGGATGCTCGAGTAGATGGGAAGAAAATGAGACGAGGAAGCTGAGGAATAGGAGGGAGAGTGAAGAATGAAGATGAGAACGGAGCGAGAGACTGGAATACTGATGAGTTCTGCGCACAGATAGACTCCTTCAGCTCTCCGCCCGTCCACGCCACTGACTTCAGATCAGATCTGGAGATAAACGAAGGTAAACAAGTGCTTGGCCACCGCAAACAGACGGACAGTTTCGCCAATGGAGCAACACTCAGTGAAAGAGCTGTTGATTCGGATTACTGATATTAATAAGTGACCATTTTATCATATAACAGTCATTGATTGAGTTATAAACAGTTATAAAACTGACAATATTTCGTGACTTGCCGACTTTTTCTTAGGAATGCACTCACATTGTTGGCCAAAAATGACATAAAATGCCATTTTCCATTTTTGGATGAAAGAACAAACAAACAAATAGTGATTTTTTTTTATTTTTTACAGTGTTATCAGTGTTAAGTCTTTATTAACAGTCATAGATTGAGTTATAAAACTGAAAATAGCCATCAAAAAGGTCTATGCAGATGATATTACAATGTCCAAAAGTGGGTTAAATGTGAATAAATAATCAAACGTTGTAATAATACATTGGCAATGGCCAAAAATGGATGAAAGAACAAACAAACAAAAAGTGACACTTTTTTGACAATATCGTCATAGATTGAGTTATAAACGGGTATAACACACAAAAAATAGCCATAATAAAGGAATATGAGGTTGTAAAGATTATATTACAATGTCCAAATGTAGGTTAAATGGGAGCAAAATTAATTTAACACTGCTTTGTAGGTATGCACTGACATTTTGGACTAAAGAAAATGACATAAAATGCCATTTTCAGACATTAGATGAAATTAAAAACTGGCTGAATTATCTAAATAGGCTCATGAATAGTAAACAGAAACGGAGAAGAAGTTGCATGAATTAACACTGACATGCATAATTTACTAGTTTTCAACACAGCCAAATTAAAGCCGTGCACAACAAATATTTAATTGAATTGAATTATACTCTCTTCCTAGTTTCTTTTTTCCCAGACCAGTTTGTCCAGAATTGTCCATTTTAATGTTATATATATATATATATATAGTTGATAACTGACCCGTAGGCTTCACTTTAGTACTATATATATTGGAACTGTGGTTCAATGCAATTCTTCAAAGTCCCTTGGAGTTCAATGTAAATACCATAGAACATAAATATAAAAGAGTGTTTTGACATAATTCTTTTATATATTGTCAAGCAGCATTTTCTAGTTCAGATGGACCTGACCAGCATATGTTCTCTGTTGGTTGGCAACTGTATTGTGTTATTTATCACACTTTCATATCAAAAACAAGAAGCAGCAATGACAATAGCAAGCCTGTGGACATGTTGCAACAACAACAAAAGCTCTGGACATTCTGCCGTTTTCCCCTTCCACTCCTCAAATCGCAAGTGTGCGTTCCACTGATTTGGCTGTGAAAGGCTCTGTGGGCCCTTAAATTGACCCATTACTTAGCTCCAATTCTCCTCAAGCCGATCAGCGCATTTCAATCTCCAGCTGCACAGCTTCAGCGCGCCTCCGTCCTCCTGCGGTTGTTCTGCAGGCTATTAGGGTCGGAGCGCATTCTTTCCCTCTCTCGTCTCTGGACTGTGTCCAAATTCACAGACTCCAGCGGTAAAGTCATCGACTGCCAGAGAGCAAGAATCGCTGGTGCGTTCTGCTCAAGAGAAAGTTGGAGGTAATACATCTCCTCACTGTGAGGCTCGTAGACATCCTGTTTGTGTCTCTGTGAGATGTTTTTGGCATTGTGCTAAAGTATCTTTTTGAAATATTCAAACACACCATCTCAGCGAACAGGGAACGTTCTCTCAACGTTATGAACAAACGTTAATAGAATGTTTGTTTAAAGTTCATAGAAATTTAAATGTCACCACTACACTCTCAAAAAAAAAAAAAGAGTACAAAATTGTACCTTTTAAGGTACAAGTGGCCGTCACTTTAAGGGTACATTTTTGATGTCCTGCAGAGTTTAGCTCCAACACTACTAAGCCACCACAGTATAAAACTCATGGCTCCCAGCATGCATTGCAGCATTAAGTATATCACCACTGTTGTGATTCATATGCTGATTCTTGATATCTGTGTGCGTCTAAACTTTTTCCCCCTTAAAATGTATTTAAAAATCTAAATTCAGAATGTCTGATCTGTGGCAAGAAAGTATTGTTGGTGAATATTATTTATTAACATTTTTAGTCAGTGATGAGTTTAGTCCAATATTTTTCTTCATGACAATTTTTGTTTGTGGCTTCTTTTGATTTGAACAGATTATGTGCTTTGTTATCACTGTAACAAAAACCACAAACTTACATAAAAAGCCAAGAGTTCAACTGTCCAACTCAATGAAACACTGATATCCATAATGGTGACCAACTAAATGAAACACTGATCTCCATAATGGTGGCCAACTAAATGAAACACTGATCTCCATAATGATGACCAACTAAATGAAACACTGATATCCATAATGGTGGCCAACTAAATGAAACACTGATCTCCATAATGGTGACCAACTAAATGAAACACTGATCTCCATAATGGTGACCAACTAAATGAAACACTGATATCCATAATGGTGGCCAACTAAATGAAACACTGATCTCCATAATGGTGACCAACTAAATGAAACACTGATCTCCATAATGGTGACCAACTAAATGAAACACTGATCTCCATAATGGTGACCAACTCAATGAAACACTGATATCCATAATGATGGCCAACTAAATGAAACACTGATCTCCATAATGGTGACCAACTAAATGAAACACTGATCTCCATAATGGTGACCAACTCAATGAAACACTGATCTCCATAATGGTGACCAACAAAATGAAACACTGATCTCCATAATGGTGGCCAACTAAAGAAACACTGATCTCCACAATGGTGGCCAACTAAATGAAACACTAATCTCCATAATGGTGGCCAACTAAAGAAACACTGATCTCCATAATGGTGGCCAACTAAAGGAAACACTGATCTCCACAATGGTGGCCAACTAAATGAAACACTAATCTCCATAATGGTGGCCAACTAAAGAAACACTGATCTCCATAATGGTGGCCAACTAAAGGAAACACTGATCTCCATAATGGTGATCAGAATGGTTTATTTTCAATAAAACAACAACATAACCTCTGTTAATTCTCAATAAGAGCTTCTGCAGATGTATTTTAGGGTTGGAGCCAAACTTTCCTACCCCTGCTCTAAGTGAAGAAAACAATGGCATAATTGTACCCTAAGGACCAATCGTGTAGCTTTAAATGTATAGTTATATGTTTCGTTCCCCAAGGAACAAATTTGTACCTCCACTGTACCTTTTTTTCTGAGAGTGTAGTTTAAGAACATTCCAAAGTAACGTTCCCAAAATGTTTGCAAAATGATTCAATACAACGTTTCCTTAACGTTCACATAACCAAAAATAATAATAATTCAGAGAACATTCAGAAAACGTTTACATATCTTAATGGGAACGTTAGCAAACATTTTTAGAACTTTTTCTTTTGTTAACTGAGAAAATTAACTATAATGAAAAAATACTACCAAAAATGTACTACGGTAGCCATACAAATATCTCAGTTCATGCACAGTCGCAGAAAGAAATTTCTCCGAATGAAAGCGGAATTTAGCTGAAAAACCCAAGTAATTTAATGGCCTGCTTGATTGGGTGGTTATCAGCTGGCTGCTAACAGCCAATTAAATGCTAGAATCTGATTAGCTATCATCAAGAGAGCTTCACTAATCATACTTTCCTTCATGACTTAGTCCCGTCCACACAAAGCCAGAGCTTTCCCTATTCAATCTTTTTTTTCCCTCGTTTCAATAAATATCTGTGTAGACACGAGAGTGTCTAACCGACTCAAAACGATGTAGTGCACATGCCAGACCAGTGTGTGGCACTGTAACTCTGCCACAGAAATACACTAAAACGGAGAAGAAGAGTTGTGGCTAGAAGGTGTACAGCAACGGTCGGAGGCAAAATCTCACGATAAAATAACTTACCTACTTACCAGATTGTGTTCCCTTTCAAAAGCTACACTCAATGCTGCATAAGCTTATGCAAATGGGAATGTCTTTGACATAACCAGCTGTGAAAATAGTGTGAAAACACGTCAATGAAATTGACCCGGAGGTATTTATAGCCTCGGCCGGTGACGTCATAGGCGCACCTGCTGCACGAGGCTATAAATAGATGAGCTTCAGCTGGAGCAAACCAGGTCTTTTTGTTTTCAGACCAACTCTGTGTTATGGTGTGTTACAAAGTCTCTGAAAAAAAAAAAAAAAATCTCTCTCTCTCTTTCAAGACTCAACTTGAGATCTTTGTTAGGAGTTAGTTTTCAACATGGCAGTGTGCAGATTTTTCTCTCTCTTTCTCATCTCTGTTACAAAGAAACATTAGTGGAAAGAGTTCTAGTTAAATCTAATCAGTTGGAAACGAGTCAGCAGAGTAAAACGCTGTATATCCATGTTCTCTTTCAAATAGAACTGGATGTGCACGTTTATTGCTGTGTGTGTTTGGGGAAGAGCATGTGGTCGCTGCATTGAGTCAGACAAGTGCGAGCATTGCAAGCCTTTACAGTTAGAATGCTTTATGCTCGTCTGGGCTACTTTCAGTCCGCACCAGTTTTCGGAGCTCTCGAATGGGTTTGTTGACGAGCAAGAGACGGGTCCGTCCCTTTCGCTTGCTCGCTCACCAAATGCATGTTTCCCCGCGTGATCCCGAAGCGCGCTCCGGCGTTTCTTCGGCTCTCGCGGGGAATGATGATGACTCTCTGGGTCCGCGGACCTCGAGCAGCCGCCTGCGATCGTTCCTCACATGATGGTGAATCCATACGAGGAATTTATCGAGGTGGTTGTTCGCGCGGTGGCCAGGGCAGTTTGTCTGGTACCGTGAATGAGAGATCCCCGAGCGCAGTGAGCTTGAGGTTTCTGTCTAGAAAACATTTACTTCACGTGTTTTTGTACCCTTGACTATCATGGGTGCGAAATCGCGTGGATATGTGAGAATACCCCAGGTGGGAGACGCTCACGAGCTATCTCTCGCCTGGGTCTGCATTTTCATTAAAGAGACATACCTCCCCATAAAGCCATGTAGAAAATAAACGTCGGCTGTCATGGGCAAAGCTTATATATATGAATTATATATTGTATATTATTTTATATGGAATATATATATATATATAATATATTATTTTATATGGAATATATGTTGTATATGATTTATATAAGAATAATAAATATAAAGGGACAGGCTGGTGCTGCGCTGCACACTATGGCTGTCTTGCAAGCATATCAGGCTGACCTTCTGAAGGATTTGAGTGGTTCATTTGGTGACTCAGTTAACTCTGTAGTGGCCAGATTTAAAGAAGTGGAAGAAACATGGAGTGTTCACTCAGTTTCTCCCTCAATGCACTCAAGGGGAGGGGCTATCAGCCACACAACCTCTCTTCAGTCCTTCAAGATTTAGGGGGGTAATAAGCAGAGTGTGGCGAGTCGCGCTCTCCCTCGTAAAGACTGGAGACCGGCTCGTCATCCTCAACAACCTCCCAGGGCAGACCTCGGGACTGTCATCAATATAAGAAGTCCGGTGGTCTGGTGCCCAGTCTGCCCCCACGGGACAGGGCGTGTCAAACATTTGCTCGCCCCACCCCGTTATCCTCAAAACTACTCCATCCCCGCCGCCTCTGGTGATTCGGGGGGGCAGTGGTTTCCAGTGAAATGTTAGACGTTCAGTGTTTAAATCCTGCTATCATCCAGGACATAGAACGTCTAACATCCCCTCAACAGGAAGTGTTAAAATTGTCACTCTCAGAGTCTCAGGCAGCGTGTGAACTTCTGCCAGGCGTTTCTGCATGGGTGTTAAGCACGGTAAAAATTAGTGGTGTCTAATCTCAGATCTTCGAGTCTTAAACCGTGAAGCAGTTAAAGTACTCAAGGTCAAGATGTTACAGTGAAGGCAGTCGTGTCGCATATTCAACATTGTGATTGGATTCGGCACGATTGATCCGAAGGACTCATGTATTCGCATATAAAGTCTGCCACAACAGAGGAAGTTCCTGAGGTTCGCTCTTGGGGGCAAAAGCTTACCAATTTCGGGTCTTCCATTTGGCTAGCCTTGTAACCGCACATAAACAAAATGTATGGATGTATTACCGGCTCCATTGGGATTCCGGGGCATTCAAATTTTGAATTACAAAGGCGATTGCTAAAATTAGCACAATCACATGAGATGGCGCTTCAACACAGTGTGTTGGCTCATCTAGTTTCTCTAGGGTTGAGACTCAACACCAAGAAAAGTGTTCTTTCTCCTGCCCAGAGAACGACTTATCTAGGGTTTGTTCGGTTTTTGGTCACAAGGTGGGCACAATGGTTTCCCGCTTGAATCAAGACCATTCAGTATTCCCTGAGCAAAGTCAGGCTAGACCAAGATCTTACTGATCATCAGTAGGTCTAATGGCATCAGCATCCACGGGTTTCCCTTTGGGGTTGTTGCACATAAGACCGTTTCAGTTGTGGCTCAAAGCCAGAGGACTTAGGGCCAATCCTCAGGCAAATAAAGTGGCACGCCATGTGGCTTCGTACACTAACTATGTGGTTCAGACCCCGGTTTTTGCCTTGGGTCCCACTCTAGGCGTACCTTGTCGTCGCAAGTTGCTAACGACGGACGCTTCCCTGACGGGCTGGGGTGCGGCCTTAAGTGGTCGTCCAGCCCAACGGGAATGGGAGGGTCATCAACTCAGTTGGCACATCAACTGCCTCGAGTTGACGGCTGTATTTCTGGCCCTGAAATACTTTCTCCCCCAATTGAGGGGCTGTCATGTCCTAGTGCGGGTGGACAGTACAGCTAAATATCTTGTATATAATCACCAGGGGGGTCTGTGCTCACGCTATCAGAATAGCGAGACAGATTTTTCTCTGGGCTCAGAACAAGTTCCTGTCACTCGAGCAGTGTACATTCAAGGGCGGTTGAATGTGGGAGCAGATTTACTGTCCAGACAGAGTTACAGATGGGGGGGTGGAAACTCCACCCAGAAGTACTCAAGCAGATCTGGATCAGATTTTACAGAGCTGACCACAGGGAGTGGACCTCTTCGCCTCTTCTCAGACAGCGCAATGTCCCTGCTTCTCTCTGTCACCCAGCCCCGCTGGGTCTGGATGTGATGGTTCATACATGGCCCAAAATGTGTCTGTATGCCCTCCTTCCAGTCGCTCTGCTCCTGGGAGTTCTAGCCGGGGTTCGCCAGCAAGGGTCTTGCTTCTTATCGATAGCGCTGCGTTGGTCGAACAGGGTTTGGTTCTCGGAGATAGTGTCTCTCCTCAATGGCTCACCTTGGGCGATTCCGGCGAGGAGGGACCTTCTGTCTCAGGCAGAGGGCACGATATTCCATTCCAGGCCCGACCTGTGGAACCTTCATGTTTGGCCCCTGAAGTGCACCAACTGAGGGACACTGGGCTTTCGCCTGCAGTTATTGAGACCATCCTATGTGCTAGAGCTTCCTCCACTCGGAAAGTTTATAGCTAATAAATGGGGTGTCTTTGAAAGGTGGTGTACGACACAATGTAGATTCAGTCAACTGCCAGGTAACTTCAGTTCTGGATTTTCTGCAAGAAAAGTTGTCATCAGGCACCTGCCCCTCCACTCTCAGGGTTCATGTGGCCGCTCTTTCGGCTTGCCACGCCTTGGTGGATGGGGTGCCGCTTGGGAGACATCCTCTACTCGCTCGCTTCATTCATGGGGTAGGCGGTTGAGGCCACCTGTTAGAACCAAGATCCCTTCATGGGACTTAGCTTTAGTCCTCGAGGGTCTGGTTGAGACCCCCTTTGAAACATTAGCTTGCCCCTCCACTCTCAGGGTTTATGTGGCCGCTCGTTTGGCTTGCCATGCCCTGGTGGATGGGGTGCCGCTTGGGAGGCATCTTCTGCCTGCTCACTTTGTTGCGCCAGGCAGTTGTGGCCTCCATTAAGAGCCAAGATCCCTTCATGGGACTTAGTTTTAGCCCTCGAGGGTCTGGTTGAGACCCCCTTTGAACCTCTAGAATCAGCGTCTGACGAACTTCTGACTCTAAAGATGGTTTTTCTTATGGCTATAACTTCTCTGAAAAGAATTGGGGACATGCAGGCTCTGTCAATATCGCCATCCTGCTTAGACTTTGCCCCAGGTATGGTGAAAGTGATTTTGCATCCCCACCCTGTCTACCTGCCTAAGGTTCTTTTGTCGACTGTACATCCTGTCACTCTTGAAACCTTCTGCCCTCTGCCGTTCACAACGCCGGATCAGGAGAAACTTCATAGACTGTGTCCAGTCCATGCTCTTCAGGCCTACGTCCACCGCACTAGCCAGTGGCGTAAGTCAGAGCAACTGTGTGTTTGCCATGGGGGCCGTAACAGAGGTTCTGCCACCATCAAACAATGTCACATTGGGTCAGGGGTGCTACTGCTCTTGCCTATGAGGTGCGCGGTCAAGCTTCACCTATAGGATTAAGGGCTCACTCCACCAGGGGAGTCGCCTCTTCTACTGCGTTAGCAAGGGGTGCTCCCTTACAAAGTGTTTGTGATGCGGCAGGTTGGTCCTCTCCACACACATTCTTAAGACTTTATAGCTTGGATGCTCATGCCACTCTGGGCTCTCATGTCCTTGAGTCGACATCACAGGCTAATGCCTGAGGCTTCTTGCATTCTTGTGCACACCTACACAACCGTAAGGGGTCCAGGCACCATCAAGCACGGCGGCGTGGGTATTCTCGTTCCCATTTGCATAAGCTTATGCAGCATTGAGTGTAGCTTTTGAAAGGGAACACTTGGGGTTACTTGACTGTAACCCTGTTCCCTGATAAAGCGGAACGAGATGCTGCATTGCTAGGCCGTGCTGATGATGCTTCAGGACTGGTCTTCAAACAAAGAAGATCTGGTTTGCTCCAGCTGAAGCTCATCTATTTATAGCCTCGTGCAGCAGGTGCGCCTATGACGTCACCGGCCGAGGCTATAAATACCTCCGGGTCAATTTCATTGACGTGTTTTCACACTATTTTCACAGCTGGTTATGTCAAAGACATTCCCATTTGCATAAGCTTATGCAGCATCTCGTTCCGCTTTATCAGGGAACAGGGTTACAGTCAAGTAACCCCAAGTGTTTTATTAACGCCTGTATTTTATTTGATTTGTATTTTATTAGGTACCCTAAACCTACCCTTACAATAATGCAAATACAGTCATTAAATGGCGCAATATTGATGTGCGCATGCCCAGTAGCCGTAGCTGTATCCCTTCTAGTCTTTCCCGCACGGGTCTTTCCCGCATCTGTTTTGTTTCACAAAATACACGGATTAGCTTTACACACGAAAACGCAACGGTGTTTCAGATTTATCCACTCTGGGACCCGGTTTCAAAAAATATTGGTTTCATGCTCCCACAACACGATCCGTATGGACAAAAACACTGATACGGTACAAAATATTTACATATACAGCTAAACGCGTCTCCGTGTGGACGGGGCCTAATGCTGCGTTCACACCAAACGCGAACAGAGCCTCAGGAGCGAGTGATTTCAATGTTAAGTCAATGAAAAGGCGCTTTGACGCGCGTCTGGAAATCCTCAAATTGAGCGTTTTGCGCGAGTGGTGCTTTTTGTGCATTCACGCGTTTGAAGCAAATTTGCGTCTTACACCCGAGTTGAACATTTTTAACTTTGGCGTCAATTCGTGGCGCGTTAACCAATCAGGAGCCTGCTCGCTGCTGTCACATGGTGAAGTGACGTGATGAGAAACTATTGTGTCACAAAATGTCGTTTTAAGACTTTTTCAGGTGAGAATGTAGTTGTTTAAAGCTCAAATCTGTGGTTTATTTATAAAGAGAGCGCCTATTAAAAAAAAATAATGTGGTGTTTTTGGAGTTGTGAGCTCCAGGCGATCACCGGGCGCTCAGCGCTCGTTAACCCCGGCGAGAGCAGCCTTTCCTCGGCCAGTCCTTCTGCCGTCTGCCGCTGGCTCTGATGTCCTGTAGTGGTTCATCTTGTGTGGATCTAACGGCCGATCTTTGCTTTCATGAATCATCATTTGTTGTCTGCCAAATCATTTTGACTGAGGCAAAGAGAAGTTTCATAACTTTATATTTTAAGGATATTTAAATATACATGCAGTGAAGATAATGTAGGAGTTGCCTGGACCACATTTGTGTGGCTATTAATGTTTAATATATATTTATAATGAAAATGAAAAGAGTGGTGTTTTATGACATATTTTTCCTGGAGCGCCTTGAACACGAATGGATTCAAAATATTAAAGCGTCCAACTAGACGCGGTAGATGCAATTTTGCCGCTCTATTCGCGTTTGGTGTGAACGCAGCATTACACTGTATATCGTTAAGTATTGTCACGCCTGCCAGCTGGAGTGCCAATGAAAGCCACCAGAGGGCGCTCTTCCTTGATGATATCATGAACTACATTTCCCATAACACATTGCCTGGACTCATTATGCGTGATTACTTCCAATTGTGTATCTTTATCCTGTTAAGCTCTGCCTATATGAATCCTGTGTTTTCACTCACTCTTTGCAAAGTCTTGTATGTTTTTACACAGCATTTCTGAGCATTATCATGGTTTCCTGTGTCTTGGCTTTTTTGATTTTCTGCCCCTTTTCTGGATTACCCTTTCGCCTCGTGTTCTCTGCATTGTTGCCATAAACTGTACAAAAAAATACGGACGTAGTGTCCGTGACGTCACCCACAGGATTCTGAAGAGCAGTTTTGAAGCGTAAAGTACGGTCGAGCTGGCCGTCGCCATCTTGTCAGCGCCACACTCCTGGATAAAAGAAAATGGGCAAAGAGGCGGGACGTGGGCGGAGCTGAGGGGATGCGATGACCTGTCACTCAAAGTGGCCATGCCCTGAATTATGCAGAACTTTAAGGCTTTATATAATGTAAACGAATGAGATATACCCCCTCACAGTCGTCATGAAGGGCAAAATTAGCCGTATAGACCAAAAGCACAATGTGTCCCAGACTGTAAACATGTGTTCTTCTGCTGTAAAGTTGGGCATTTTAACATGAGCTCAATGAGATTCTGCTCCTTCTGGAGTCTCTAGTGGCCAGTCCATGAACTGCAGTTTAACTCACTTCCATATCGGCTTCAAGAGAAACTGCGGGAGGAGCTGCTTGACTGTTGCACATCTGGACTGTTTGCCCATGTGTTTTACAAGGATTACGATTCTGGATTGTCCCAATAGAGTTGCATTTGGATCTCGGAGCAGTTCGTAACAGGTATGTTCACATGGACAAATTTTCATCAGTTCGATTATTGAAAATGATGTTTATAAGAACCCTAAACGTTACAGTCGGATTCAAATATTCATGAATACGTGCGTTACATGCATTCTGAAAAATATGTAAAACGCATGTAAACATTATCCGCAGGTATTATGGGATTCTGTTGAGAAAATTGTAATTTCCAAACGTTTACATGCTTAACATGTTTCCTATTGATCAGATTATTTCAGATCTGCACCAGCCTTTCAATCCAATCGAAATTACATTTGGATCGACCTCAGTCGGATCAATTGTGGTGTTTAAATGGAAGCTTTTTAATATGATTAAGCCGATTATAAGCGGATTATTTGGATGCATGTAAACGTAGCTACTGACAGTCACAACAACAGTGCAGATGTATTACTTATATTGAAGAACATATGCTTATTTGATTATTTATTGAAGAGATTTATGCAAGTATTTAATTGCAAGGTGTCAAAAGAAGCTACTTTGAAACTGCAGCTGGTTCAACTCTAGTCAAAACGTTGTCAGTACATGAGCTACTAATACACTATTTTGTGGTGAGCTATATCAAAAGGTGACAATCGGTGTATAATGATGTGCTGTAAATCATTCATACAAGCACTCTTACGTTGTACACGCATGCCATCGCTTTTCTCTGCTGTGATATTGTTCAAAACGAGGCAGCGTAAAGCACAGCCGATGAGCGCAGCCAGAGATTATCAGTTCAGCATCAAGCGTTAAATCTCAATCACACATCAGATAAACTCTGAAATTATCTCCTGACGGCTTTGGCCGTTATCGAGGAGCCATATGTGAGAGCCATATGTATTTAGGCCCATACGCTCAGATTAGCAAAAGCTGTTGGATGGAAGTTGCGATATGATTCACTGCATTATTTCTCAGCTCAACTGCAGATTTAATGACCTCTCTGAGGAACTCCTGCGATAACAAATAGCCCACGCCACCAGCGCCAGAGCGCACAGGACAGGAGTGATTATCATGCCACAAAGCCATTAGAAAGAGCCGCTGCGGGTTAGTCGCTCACGACTGAGGAAACCTGTGTTTGGAGAGTTGGTTAATAGCGCTAATCAGTTGAGATCACTTATATGACTTGTTGGCCTAACGCAGGAATCGCTTTGGAAAACAGATCTGTACTTTTTCTGAATTCAATGTGAGTGTTGTTCTCAACCTCTCACACCAAGGCTCACCAATGTCCACAACAAATATATTTAAAAGCCAGACACTCCTAGTTTCGATTCCAGAGCTGATTCTTCTCTAGGGATGCTTTTTATCCAATTAATTTTATTTGCTGGATAAAGGATAAGGTTTAGTAAGAATATTTGTTCACTAACACACAATAATGTTCTGTTTATTATAAGCGCCCGCTGCAGTTTTGTCGTCTGCCACTTTAAATGTTTGAGCTCTTTAAAGCAGGGTTGATTCTGATGCTGACAATTTACAAAGGATCTAATAGATCTGGCCAAAGGCATAAGCAAATCAAGCGGCCCACCAGGGGGCTCCCAAGAGAACGTGAAACAACGTTAAGACCCCCTGGAGGTCCAGGGCCTTTACCTCTGATGCCCAAGCCAATCAGGGGCCACTCTGTGGGCTACTGTACGAGGCAGAGAGTTTGGGGCGTGGCTACTGTAGTAGGCATAGAGTTTGGGGTGTGGCTACTGTACGAGGCAGAGAGTTTGGGGAGTGGCTACTGTAGCAGGCAGAGAGTTTGGGGAGTGGCTACTGTAGCAGGCAGAGAGTTTGGGGAGTGGCTACTGTAGCAGGCAGAGAGTTTGGGGAGTGGCTACTGTAGCAGGCAGAGAGTTTGGGGAGTGGCTACTGTAGCAGGCAGAGAGTTTGGGGTGTGGCTACTGTACGAGGCAGAGAGTTTGGGGCGTGGCTACTGTACAAGGCAGATAGTTTGGGGAGTGGCTACTGTACGAGGCAGAGAGTTTGGGGAGTGGCTACTGTAGCAGGCAGAGAGTTTGGGGAGTGGCTACTGTAGCAGGCAGAGAGTTTGGGGAGTGGCTACTGTAGCAGGCAGAGAGTTTGGGGTGTGGCTACTGTAAGAGGCAGAGAGTTTGGGGCGTGGCTACTGTACAAGGCAGATAGTTTGGGGAGTGGCTACTGTACGAGGCAGAGAGTTTGGGGAGTGGCTACTGTAGCAGGCAGAGAGTTTGGGGAGTGGCTACTGTAGCAGGCAGAGAGTTTGGGGTGTGGCTACTGTACGAGGCAGAGAGTTTGGGGCGTGGCTACTGTACAAGGCAGATAGTTTGGGGAGTGGCTACTGTAGCAGGCTGAGAGTTTGGGGTGTGGCTACTGTACGAGGCAGATAGTTTGGGGCGTGGCTACTGTACAAGGCAGCGAGTTTGGGGCGTGGCTACTGTAGCAGACTGAGAGTTTGGGGCGTGGCTACTGTACGAGGCTGAGAGTTTGGGGCGTGGCTACTGTACAAGGCAGATAGTTTGGGGCGTGGCTACTGTAGCAGACTGAGAGTTTGGGGCGTGGCTACTGTAGCAGACTGAGAGTTTGGGGTGTGGCTACTGTACGAGGCAGAGAGTTTGGGGCGTGGCTACTGTACGAGGCAGAGAGTTTGGGGCGTGGCTACTGTACGAGGCAGAGAGTTTGGGGCGTGGCTACTGTACGAGGCAGAGAGTTTGGGGAGTGGCTACTGTAGCAGGCAGAGAGTTTGGGGTGTGGCTACTGTAGCAGGCAGAGAGTTTGGGGCGTGGCTACTGTACGAGGCAGAGAGTTTGGGGCGTGGCTACTGTACGAGGCAGAGAGTTTGGGGAGTGGCTACTGTAGCAGGCAGAGAGTTTGGGGTGTGGCTACTGTACGAGGCAGAGAGTTTGGGGCGTGGCTACTGTACGAGGCAGAGAGTTTGGGGCGTGGCTACTGTACGAGGCAGAGAGTTTGGGGAGTGGCTACTGTAGCAGACTGAGAGTTTGGGGTGTGGCTACTGTAGCAGGCCTAAATCTGAGCAGCAGTAATAGTGATGCTTGCCTCAAAAGTAGGACAAAAACAGCATTTGTGTGACAACTGAACAATCTTCTAACATCTATATGTGGCCTCAGCATGTATCGGTTTGTACCTCAGGGACATGACAAAATATTACATCAAAACCTGTCTTCTACAAAGCTTCAGTACAGACGCCAAAAACACAACACATGTTTGTTTCTTTCCGTGTAAATATATCCTGCACATCTCACACTGAACTTGAGGCGTCCTGTCACAAGTTAATTCCCCTGTGCGCTCTTCTGAGGGAACAGTAGACTCCAGCTCTGAACATTTATAGCAGGACCCTGTCTGTTTCCCCCATCACAGCGTTCAGACAGACAGCAGCGTAATCAAAGACAATCGCTCATCTGAGTAGAGGACAAATCCCAACAGGCTCCGCTTCGCCTAATGATCACTTCTGATGCTGTGCTACAAAACCAGTTGTATTTTATGACCTAAAGACGGCACTTAGATATCATGGAGAGACACTTTCACAATCCAATTAATTCATATAACAGATCAAATCACATCAGATGTTGAATATCCCATCTCACATATACGTCATATCAAGATGGATTAAGAATACCACGCAATAATGACGTTTTTAAGACATGGCCATGAAAATATAGGCTATTTGATAATAGTCGAATGATCTGGCTATGCCAACTATTTAGTGATCCAGTGAGAATTTTTAATTGGGCCATTTAATTAGGAGCTTCATGGTAATTCAGCTGGTTAATTCTACGAACTGTGGCATGAACAAAGCATGTCTAATTAGATCAAGGCAAGACCTTGTTCGCCAATTTCCGAGCATATTTGTCACATTGGTGGTTCTTTTATGCTAATGAGGTATTATGAATGGGATAGATCTTTTGAGAAGCTGTGAATCACGGCAGGCGTGTGAACTAATAATACCGTGGTTTCAGAAACGTTGATACCTTCTGTAGGTTTGCTCTGGGAAAAAAGCCACTCTTGACCTTTCCTCAGATCACATATCAGCCACATAGAGCTCCTGCCGACATCTAATCACAATCTGTCAGCTGATAAAGTGCACATACACACTCAGCCATTTCGCACGGAAATTCCTTTTTCTCTAAAATGTATGATATTAGAAGAGGGAACGTGCAGATAATCCAGCGTGTGGAATGGCTTCTCTGAATGGCCGCTCCTGTCAGCGCCATCCTTCAGTCCGTAAGAGACATAAGGGAAAATGAATGCTTGTTAAAAGAGCCTGGGAACAACATTTCTGTCACGGAAGCAAGCTGTTGGATAAACATGCTCCCAAATCCATGTCAGCTCATTAAATACATTGTTTAAAATGCCAGATATTCTGTTCAACTACTGATTGATTTACACTGACAGAACATCACAAAATATATTCACTCTTTGGTAATGAACATTATAAAGACATTCACAGAAGTTAATAATTTTCAAATGTGTGAAATGAAGTATACAATAATTATTTTAAAATACATTCTCTTAAACCAGTTTATTCATTAGTATGCCATTTAAGGGTTTATCTTCACTCCCAAAAGTGTAAACATTGAGAGCATCTGCTCAAATCTGTCAATCTCTATCCAGCTCAACCAATCGTGAGAGTTTGGGGCGTGGCTACTGTAGCAGGCTGAGAGTTTGGGGCGTGGCTACTGTAGCAGACTGAGAGTTTGGGGCGTGGCTACTGTAGCAGACTGAGGGTTTGGGGCGTGGCTACTGTAGCAGACAGAGTTTGGGGTGTGGCTACTGTAGCAGACTGAGAGTTTGGGGTGTGGCTACTGTAGCAGACTGAGAGTTTGGGGTGTGACTACTGTCGCAGACTGCGAGTTTGGGGCGTGGCTACTTTAGCAGGCTGAGAGTTTGGGGTGTGGCTACTGTAGCAGGTGTAGAGTTTGGGGCGTGGCTACTTTAGCAGACTGCGAGTTTGGGGCGTGGCTAATGTAGCAGACTGCGCATTTGGGGCGTGGCTACATGTGGCAGCTATGACACGACCCCGCTCCCACACCACGCCACCAGCTATGACACGACTCCGCCCCCAGACTACGACTCCACCCCAAACCACGCCCCCAGCTATGACATGACGCCGACCAAGTCTATAAGCAGACATCAACTCTTTTGAATCTGTATGAGAATATAGTACAACATTTTAAAATGACAGCCATCATTTTACTAATCAAGAACTAATTCATTTTGGAGAGAGAGAGAGAGAGAGAGAGAGAGAGAGAGAGAGAGAGAGAGAGAGAGAGAGAGAGAGAGAGAGAGAGAGAGAGAGAGAGAGAGACGCGTCGTCTCAGAAACCCCTGTCTCAATCGCTCGCTCTCTTCGTGTCTTTTGTTCTTAGTTAAAACCTGGTCTTAAAGTGGAAGTTGGATGAGCAGCACAATGTGGCTTTTCATAACATCAGCCTGGTCAAACCAAACCCATAAATCACTCCAGCACAAATACAACCAAACGGCACAATCCACTGCCCTTAAATATACAGGCGGCGTGAAAGTAGGTTTGAAAATCAATGCATTTCATTTCCGTCGCATGTTCCTAACACTGCCTGTCCTCATTTTCATTCCGCTCACAATGGATAAGCGCAGCCTGGAAAAATGCGAACAGAAGAGCAGAAAGGTGCGTTTGTGATAGAAAGGTGATTAAATGAATTGTCCACAATAAGATCAATAACATGCATTCAATAAATAGATTTTAATTTCATGCTGACTTCATTCTGAGCTGTTTTCCGCTCATTCAGAACAGAACATGAAGAGAAGAATAACTGTTCTTTTGAAGCTCTTATTTCCTCGTATATGGTTAATTTCTCCAGCACACACTGCAACATTGCTCAAGCTCATTTGCACCGGTGGAAATCAAGCCCATCTAATGACGGTCACTATGGAGACCAACAGAACTGCGGTGGGCCAACGCTCTATTTCCATTTTTCTCTGAATGCGTGCTGTTCGTTTGCTGTTGAACCTCAATGTTCTTGTCTGGGTCTCTGTTAATTTGTACTTTAGCAGTATCTGGAGTGGACGGTGCTTATTAGTGGTGCTTTGAGTCACTATTTTAGGGCCAGTGAATTGAGCAAACCGTTAACTTGTCCTACACAGACACGAACGAACCCTCGAATAATGTAAATAATATGCTAATCATGTTAACATCATGAAAACATGTTTATCGCCATGATTAGCATGATGTTAGCATAATGCATCTTGCTAGCACTGTTAACGTTGTTTGCATTATGTTAGGATGATTAGCATGTTTTGTTAGCATAGCAAGATGCTAATATGTTTAACATAACCCTGCTGAAAAATCCAGCTTAAACCAGCCTAAGGTGGTCAGGCTGGTTTTGGCTGGTCTCCCAGCCTGGTCATAGCTGGTTTATCAGACTGGTTTTAGAGGGGTTTTTAATTTTTTTTTTAGCTGGTCAGGCTGGTCTTAGCTGGTCAAACTGGTCTTAGCTGGTCAAACTGGTCTTAGCTGGATATTGTTGGTCTTAGCTGGTTTTAGCTGGTCAGGCTGGTCTTAGCTAGTAATTGTTGGTCTTTGATGGTTTTAGCTGGTCTTCGCTGGTTTTAGCTGGTCAGGCTGGTCTTAGCAGGTAATTGCTGGTTTTAGCTGGTCAGGCTGGTCTTAGCTAGTAATTGTTGGTCTTTGATGGTTTTAGCTGGTCTTCGCTGGTTTTAGCTGGTCAGGCTGGTCTTAGCAGGTAATTGCTGGTTTTAGCTGGTCAGGCTGGTCTTAGCTAGTAATTGTTGGTCTTTGATGGTTTTAGCTGGTCTTCGCTGGTTTTAGCTGGTCAGGCTGGTCTTAGCAGGTCAAATAATTTATATCTGTATATGGACCATGTAATCTGATTAATTTGTAATTAGGTAAAATGTTCATCAGCTAAATTAGGCTGGGAGACCAGCTAAAACCAGCTAAACCAGGCTGGAAGACCAGCTTTACCAGATAAGCCAGGGTGGGAGACCAGCTAAAAGCAGTTGGCCACCAACTTGTCCAGACTGGAAGACCAACTTAACCAGCTAAGTCAGGCTGGGAGACCATCTAAAACCAGCTTGACCAGCTAAGTCAGGCTGGGAGACCATCTAAAACCAACTTGACCAGCTAAGTCAGGCTGGGAGACCATCTAAAACCAGCTTGACCAGCTAAATCAGGCTGGGAGACCATCTAAAACCAGCTTGACCAGCTAAACCAGGCTGGGAGACCATATAAAACCAGCTTGACCAGCTAAATCAGGCTGGGAGACCATCTAAAACCAGCTTGACCAGCTAAATCAGGCTGGGAGACCATCTAAAACCAGCTTGACCAGCTAAGTCAGGCTAGGAGACCATCTAAAACCAGCTTGACCAGCTAAATCAGGCTGGGAGACCATCTAAAACCAGCTTGACCAGCTAAATCAGGCTGGGAGACCAGTTTAGCCAGGCTGCTAAAACCAGCTACTTCCAGCTTAAACCAGCTAAGACCAGCCAACCATCTTAGGCTGGTTTTAGCTGGATTTTTCAGCAGGGAATGCTAACACGGTAAACATATCATTAGCATGATGGTAACATGCTTTATTAAAATATCATCATAAAGTAATTGAACATATTTTCTGTTTGATGCTAACACGTTTAACATGTTGTTCGCTTGATGGTAATGCGACAAACCAGATATTAGCATAATGTTAACATAATTATCATGTTTGTTAGCATTATGCTAGTACGACTAACAATGTTTGCATTGAGCTAACACTATTAACAGTTAATTTTCACTGTTTGATGATAACACATTTAACATGTTACTAGCATGATGCTAACGTTATAAACATGTTGTTAACATTATGTTAACATAATTAACACACTGTTAGCATCATGGTAGCACAATTAGCATTTTGCTACCATAACGCTAACATGATTTGCATGTTTTCTAACAAGTAGCTAATATGTTTAACATTGTGCTAATATTATTGACATGTTGTTTGTATTAAGCTAACAAGACAAACATGATGTTAGCATTATGTTAACATGATGCTAGTACGGCTAAAAATGTTTGCATTGAGCTAACACTATTAGCAGTTTAATGTTTTGCTATTTAATACATATTTAATTTGCTATTTAATACATGATGCTAACTTGAAAAACATATTGTTAACATGATGTTAACATAATTAGCATGTTGCTAGCATCATGCTAACATAATTAACATATTGCTAGTGTCAATCATGTACAGTTAACAATGTTTGCATTGGTGTTACACTATTAGCAGTTTAATTTATTTTCACTGTTTGATGCTAACACTTGGTATTACCATGACGTTAACATGATAACATGATAGTGCTAACACAATTAGCATTATGCTAACATGATTTACATGTTGTTCGCATTATAACAATACGATTTGCATGTTTTTAGTAAGATGCTAATATGTTTAGCATTGTGCTAACGCGGTTCATTAGATGTTAGTAGCATGTTTTAACATATATCTAATATGATTTAGCATATTTTATCACTTAAGTATATTATTTCTGTAATAAGCATAATGCTAATGACATGTTAAACATGTTAGCATAATGCTAAATACTTAAAAAAATCATGCTAATACTTCATTTTCTCAAGCGTTTCCTGCAGTTAGCTCCAGTCTTGATGCACATATGACACACTGCATGTGTGATGAAGTTTATTTTGCCCTCAGCAAACTCTCTCTGTGTTTGCGCCACAGAATCAGGCGTTCTGTTACTTTCTTCACCCGCATGTGTGGCACTGCCAATATGTGACAGCAGACGGCGGGCGACTGTCCCGCAGTGTCCGTCTGTCCAGAGAGACGCTGCCATTCACACAATGGCACGCTGAAGGAAATCTTTACTTTGCAAAGGCGGGATGTCACGTTCCTGGCTGAGCTTTGCTTTACGAGCGACACGTCCCATCACCTGTGCGCCGACCCTCATTTAGAACCAGTGGTTAAATTGGCTTTCGTAGGGAGGGGGAGCCCTTATTTACGGTGAATAGTCATTCAAAATCGCAAGGGGAAAAGACTTAATGTGTTTTTACACCAAAGGTGTAAGGTATTAATGTGCAAGGCAGGGTTGAGTAGTTATTCAAACAAAGATAAATACTTTACAGTTCGCTTAGGGCCATAGGCAGGGTTTTTTTTCTTACACATTAATACTGGAAAAAGAGCCCCTTTGGTGTAAAAACACATTAAGTCTTTTCCCCGTGCGATTTTGAATGACCATTCACCGTAAATAAGGGCCCGAAGTGTCTAAAGAGAACGTGTCAATTAGTCTCCCCCTGCAACTGCCTCATCGACACGGCATCCGCAATAAACCCGTCTCCAGCGTGTTGCCTCCAGCCCTTCGAATATTCCGATCTATTATGACCTCTGACCTGTAAAGCTGCCAGAATAATAATAATAATAATAATAATAATAATAATAATAATAATAATAATACGCTGTTTGTTAATTGGCCAGAGGAGAACTGGCACCCCGACTGAGCCTGGTTTCTCCCAAGGTTTATTTTCCTCCATTCTGCTCCTGATGGGGTTTTGGTTTCCTTGCCACTGTTGCCTCTGGCTTGGCGTGCTCAGTTGGGGACACTCAATTTTCAACTAAACATCGAAATAAATCGAATTATTAAACTAAATTAACCATATAAACTAAATTCCTGATCTAATTATTGATCTAAAGCCCACACTGTCACCGTATGGAAACTGAAATGAACTGATGACATCAAATGGCTATACAGCTTAATAAAATTATGCTGCATTATTTTCCTGTTTAACACTGTAAAGCTGCTTTGAAACAATCTACATTGTTAAAAGCGCTATATAAATAAAGTTGACTTGACTTGACTTTTTTAAAATCAGTGAGGTCCTAAATTTGAGGTAGTTAGGGGGTTTGGTGGGAATGCTCCCCCGAGAAAATGTTGATTTCTCTGATCTACATATGTGCATTTTTAATAAGTTTGAAGGCCAAAAAAATGTATAATAAAAAGCTTTCAAAACCATGTCAGTGAGATTATTTGACAATACCCCCCTAAAGATGAGCTTTGACTGTAGTCTTTTCATTTTCGTCTGTGTCCCTGAAAAGGGTTGGGAACTTTTTTTGACCAAAGAGCCATTTTTATTTTCATTTTTGGTAAATGCATTTTTCCAAAAGAGCCACAGTAAAAAAATTAGGGCTGTAATCTCCCAGTCGATTAGTTGATTATTAGTCGATACGTTCTGGCTCGACCAAAATTCTGATTGGTCGATTTTTTGCCGTGTTCATTTCATCAGGTGGAGAGCACTAATTGCTAATGGGGGTGTTTTCAGAGCAGCCCTGTTTCACAGGTAACAGTCTGTCTTCAGAACACCCCCTTGTTTTCACTTCTTTTGGATTAGCCCAACCCACTGGAGAAGAGAGACAGATTGAAGAAGGCTAGTTTGCTGTATATTATTTATTTAATTGTGAGAGCATTTTTTCTGCTCTTGATCTGGCTTGTTTAATACATATTCCTTTTTTATTAAAGTGGACGTGCCTTTTGTGTTTAAGAGTAAAAGCTATAAGTTAATAGTCTATTCGTGTCTCAGCCGCGAAGCTGAGCTCATGTTCGAGCTGCACAGAGCGGCTGAAATGATAGTGTCTGTCAGTTATTATAATACATAGGACAAAAAAAGTGTCTAAATTATGTTGCATATTCCTCAAAAGTTCTTGTGATGATATCACTAGTTGACAACATAGTACTATATTTTGGGAAATCATAGGCTATGATGGTGCACGTGATGCAACGCCGAAAGACTTGTGTGTCAGACTCATTTCAGAGCAAAATAATCAGGTCAAAAATTATTTAATATACTGCAAATAGCCTACTAGTTTTTATGTTTATTTATATTTCATTTAGGCAGACAACAAGGCTACCAAGTACTGCGCACAGTGCGCAGCTAATTCATTTAACTTTTTTTTTTCCTAACGTAATTAGTCGAAAATTTCAGGACTTCAGTCGACCAAGATTTTCTTTGGTTGATTACAGCCCTAAAAAAATTATATAAAATTATTATTAAAAAGCTTTTTTTTTCAATAGAATGTCATCAGTAGTAATTATTAGGTCCATAACTAAAAACAAACAATTATGCAGCAAACAATCAATAAGTTGCAATATGGAAGTAATTGTGCAGGGCTTTCACTGTGAGGTTGACCAACTGATGAGTATAAATCCTACACAGCCCACAGTGCTTACATCTACTGTGTTTATGTGAATACCCGACTTGGCATTTTGATATATTTATGTGTGTATTTGGCCGTTTAGGCGCGCAGCCGAAGACAAAGGCTAGCTTGTCCGTTTGCCCGTGTTGTGCTCGGAGCGCGCGCACAGCATCCTATCAGTAATTCAGTTGTCTTTCGTGACTTTTCATGCTTTTATTATTTATTTTATCGTGACACTCGCGAACAGCACTGAACACACCACTTGAATATTATTATCATAAACTTGTAATTAACCTCGGTAGGCTGTACAACAAGGGAATTGTAATTGGCTGCTTTTTTTCTGCAGAGAACGGATCTCTGTTGATGTGTGTGTGTCTAATCTTTTTATCGGTCATGTTAGTAATATTGGTTCTGTTAGATATGTTGGTAAAGTGTGAGAGACCTGGCGAGCCATAGGTTCCTGACAGCTGCTCTAGCCGTTCGCGGATTTCCATGGTAACTCACTGTTTGAATTGTGACGGTTTTACCTGATGGCTGTGGGCGGGGCTGAACCAGAGAACGCAGCGATTAATGCATTATGACGTCTGATAATTCCATGTAGCCTGTATTGGCCAGGAGTTGATCAATAATTAAAGTCTAATGACAATATTTGGTGCTGAAGGAGACGGAGCTGAGCTCCAGCAGGGTGTGTTGTGGACCTGAGGAGGCCCAATTTAACCTCTGTTTAGAACGACAGGAAAAGGAATAATAAAAAAAAACACCTGACAGCTTTTCACAGGAAACGGCTTGTCAGGCTCTGATTTGAACATTCACCAAACGCACCATTTCCTTGCACCGAATGACACGTCTACCGGCGGTTGTAATGATTGCTCAAGCCATCTGTGAAGATATATAAATACATACAGATGTGATGGTTATGAAAAGCTTTCTGCTGATGGGAAATCAGGAGTGCAATGTTATTACTATAAGTTTGAGATTAGCACACTTTTACTCTCCTGGGTAGGGTTGCACCAGTCAATTTTTTAGAGAATTAGGCGTATGTGAATTTAAAAGAGCGCCCTACCCACATACATTGGAGTACATTGATAAAAATCCTTTTACAGAAAACACTCCAAATGTTATCACAGTGGTGGAATATTGCATTGCATTGCATATTATATTGTATTTATTCACAATTTTATGATAAACATAAATAAAAAGTCATATTTTGATTTATTTTTTAATTAATTAGTTGAAAATATATCATTTTAATCTGTTTGGTCTATTTCCAAACAGGTAAAGTTTCTGTGGATTCCACTAGGTGTCAGTAAACAGGGGACATTCGTTTTTTTCTTGATATCTCCGTCTCCAGTTATTGAGATTAATCTGTGCAAACTATCTAATAACTCCATAGCCGCTAGGAAATCGAAAAGAAGGTTCCGCCTCCTCAACTCTCGGGCTCTGATTGGTCTAGAAGCATGATCGACATGTCTATAGAAAGCTGAGATATTGCGACGTATGACGCAATACGTGATGACGTCATCAAAAAAATTGCGGCTAACACGGACGATACAAACTAACCACTCGTTACAACCGAGGTATGCAGCAAAGCATTTGTGAAGCCACAACACACACAACCTTGAGGCGGATGGGCTACAACAGCAGAAGACCCCACCGGGTACCACTCATCTCCACTACAAATAGGAAAAAGAGGCTACAATTTGCACAAGCTCACCAAAATTGGACAGTTGAAGACTGGAAAAATGTTGCCTGGTCTGATGAGTCTGGATTTCTGTTGAGACATTCAGATGGTAGAGTCAGAATTTGGCGTAAACAGAATGAGAACATGGATCCATCATGCCTTGTTACCACTGTGCAGGCTGGTGGTGGTGGTGTAATGGTGTGGGGGATGTTTTCTTGGCACACTTTAGGCCCCTTAGTGCCAATTGGGCATGGTTTAAATGCCACGGCCTACCTGAGCATTGTTTCTGACCATGTCCATCCCTTTATGACCATCCTCTGATGGCTACTTCCAGCAGGATAATGCCCCATGTCACAAAGCTCCAATCATTTCAAACTGGTTTCTTAAACATGACAATGAGTTCACTGGACTAAAATGGCCCCCACAGTCACCAGATCTCAACCCAATAGAGCATCTTTGGGATGTGGTGGAACGGGCGCTTCGTGCCCTGGATGTGCATCCCACAAATCTCCATCAACTGCAAGATGCTATCCTATCAATATGGGCCAACATTTCTAAAGAATGCTTTCAGCTCCTTGTTGAATCAATGCCACGTAGAATTAAGGTCAAACACAGTATTAGTGTGGTGTTCCTAATAATCCTTTAGGTGAGTGTATGTTAGCATCAAAAACAGTGAAAATAAAAATGGCCTGTTTAATGTTAAATGGATCCGATTTAAAGCATGAGCCTATGATTTATGATTGATTTGATTTCATGTAGCATGTGTAGTCACTTGTTTGGGAACCTGCAGCCAATTCTCTCTTAGCTCAGTTTGTTTGGGTGCATGTGAACATCTCAACGTCACGCTCAGATCTGCACCAAAACAATCGTCCTGAGATCCCTCAACGAGATTGGAAATGAACTCTGGAGCGGCACGCGTGTGCTGAGAAAGCAATCCGACTCAATGGACCAGGCTGCATCATAACTCATGCATAATGGGAGAAGAGTTCTGGAAAAAGCAGCAGTGTCTGATTCTGTTGGTGAACACATTACTTATCGCAGTTAGACTGCTCTTCTCTTCAGGTGCACTGCAAGAGCGTTGTTGTAACACATTCAGCTTCTTCAACAAATGGGCAGTAAAAATGCACAACCAGGATGAATGTATATTATACAACGATCAGGCATAACATTATGACCATATTTTGATTACCGAAAACCAGGACACTCGGCCCGGCAATGAGATCGGGGAGCGGGGGCACAACCTAACACAGGGTTAGTTGTAACACACGTTTTAACCCTTTCCACACATGCCAGAATGATGAAACTTAGTGTATTTACTAGTAGCCATATCAACCTTATTTAGATAAAAAATAGCGCCAAATTTAAAAAATCTCTGGAAGATATCACTGAACATTGATTTAACCATAGCAAAAGTAAATTTCTTACTTAAGGTTAGTTTTCATCTCTGTTTTTTGTGTTTATTTAAAATGAGACAAATCCGATATTATTGTAATCTTATATCTGTTATTTAACAGTTGCGATCGTTCTTTAATGCTGATCTATCAGCAGAAGACACGAGCCGCGGTTTACATCCCAGTTGTGCAGATGGGGTGTGTGTTAACACTGCGTTACAATGAGCCCCTATTAGAAATATGCCATTATATTCTATACTTTTATGAATTCTTTTGAGAAACCACGAGGAAAGGGTGAATAATGACTGAGAGTTAATGTTCAGAAATTATTAATTATTATTATGTTTTGAACTATCCTGTATAGCTGTATTTAGCGATATGTTTGTTGTCAAACTCAATTTTTTTTTATTATTATTAAAAAATGCCATTATTTTATTTTAAAAAAATTAATAATTGTACTTTGTTGACAAAATATTTTAGTTTGTCTTGGATATTTTTTTGATTATATCAGATAACATTTTAAGTTGTCATGTGGTCATGTTACAATGTACCCCACCTATGGGGCATGTTGTCACATTTCACTTCCATTCTTTCGAGGTAAATCAAGAAAAAAGTATACACTGTATTAATGAAACAAAACCACATAATTGTACTAGACATGTGTGCAATTAATGTGTGAAACAATAAATACTCTGAACCCCAAGTGGATTTACACAAACTGAGAAAGTCAAAAAGTGTTAGGTTGTGCCCCGCTCTCCCCTACTCAAATGATACGCGAAGTTTACTCAAAGATTCCTTATTAATATCAATACATTTAAAGTTTGCCCCTTTTGTATGGATAGAAAATTGTTATATTAGGGCCCGGACAGGACTTATTACACCCTAATTATGACCGGTGAAGTGAATAACACTGATGATCTCCTGTTAGTGGGTGGGATATATTAGGCAGCAAGTGAACATCTTGTCCTCAGAGTTGATGTGTTAGAAGCAGGAGAAATGGGCAAGCGTGAGGATTTGAGCGAGTTTGACAAGGGCCAGATTGTGACGGCTAGACGACTGGGTCAGAGCATCTCCAAAACTGCAGCTCTTGTGGGGTGTTCCCGGTCTGCAGTGGTCAGTCTCTATCAAAAGTGCTCCAAGGAAGGACCAGTGGAGAACCGGCCACAGGGTCATGGGTGGCCGAGGCTCATTGATGCACGTGGAGAGCGATGGCTTGCAAAAAAAGAATGAGTTGAGATGTATTTTCTGTAAGGTGCATTATGTAAGCATGACAGCTAGTGGTTGTAATGAGTACTGCAGTCCAAATTCAAAAATATAGTTTGCCCCGCCCCCTCCTCCTCAGACTCGACACTCACACAGGTTTGCCAGTTTGAGGACACAAAACCGCAACGAGCACAATTCACAATGGAAGGCGAGGAGAAGTTGAGTTGATTTATCTGTGTTTTAATGGAGATTTTTAAAGGGGTGGTAAACCACGATTTCACTTTTCTAACTTTAGCTAGTGTGTAATGTTGCTGTTTGAGCATAAACAACATCTGCAAAGTTACAACGTTCAAAGTTTAAAGCAAAGGGAGATATTTGCTTTTAAAGAAATCAATTTCTATGGACTACAGCAAACGGACGCTAGGGACTACAGACATTCCTCCAGGGTCTCTGACATCACCAGCCCCAATATTTACATAAACCCGAGAATATTAAATAAGGGGGGCCATTTTGTATCGCAACAAGGAAGCGTTGTTGTGGTATAGTTAGTAGGCTGGAGTGTTGTTGCCAATGCCGATGAAACGCTGTTATTTCCATCCGGATAGGGACGGGGGTGTGTTGCAGTGCGTTTAACATACAACATGTTATATGCATGCGTGTATGAGACAGAGGGGAACAGGTCGCATTTGCAGCAGATATATGCTGCCCATCATAAATCAAAGCAGAGCGCGGCTCATCTCACGGAGGAAAGCTTCCACAATCTTCACCAGTTCAATGCAGGATTCTTACAACGGCTTGTCCTGAAAGATGGATTTAAAAACAGAAGCTGTTTACGGGCCACAACCTGTAAGTGTGATTTATTTTTCGTCGATGTGTTTTCCTGTAATAGTTTGTGTTGTTAATTGTACGTTGTAGCAAGGAAGTAAACAGATGACAACGCTCATTTGGCTCTGCAAACCAGTTTGTTAAATGCCCATTCATACTTAACGTTATCCGACAAACACCTAACGTTACAAATTTTTTAAAATCTCAACAGCGAACTTAACATTAGTGTAAATTATTCTTTGATTAGAGCTTTTATGTATTGTTGATCTATAGGCATGCTAAACATGGTTCTGTGTTTGATTCGGATACTATAGTAAAGCCAATGTTTAGTGTTCGTTCTTGCGACAGATATTTGGCTATATTCGTTCTAAAAATATAAAAGTAACAGTGCCATTCAGTAGCGATCACTATAGATCCGCAGTCTTTACTCTTGAGGACTGAACAGGTTCTGCTCCATCATCTTCACTAAAATTGTCTGGGTCTGATTCGGGCTCAAATTGGTATGGTTTTATTGACGCCATTGTACTACTCAAAGCACAAGCTACCGGTAAAGGGAAGGGGCGTGACGTTTCTGACAAACGTGCACTAGGCGGTTAGCCAATCACAACACACTGGGCCAGTTAACCAATCAGAGCCCATTGTGTATTTTTGAGGGACTGGCTTCATACAACCCGGAAACCTTCAGACCGTTTTTACAAGGAGGGACAGAGCAGTGTAGAATAAAGGTCAAATATATGAAAAATAATGCAGTTTTTTAAAAACGAAGCATGAACACATTACAGTGCCCCCCACAAACACAATCAAGCCTTCGAAAGAACGTGTTTTACCACCCCTTTAAATGGAGGCTGAGGCTTTTTAGATCGGGTAGAATCTGCGATCGCTGACCCAGTTTTGTTTGCTGGCTTTCATGGCAACAATACGCTGCGTTTTCCGCCAACTGGCAATCTGTGGTGTCTAAATACTATTGGATAAACTGGCAACACGCGACCAAAACATTCCCACAAGGAACGCACATTTCAAAGCAGAATAATGGGCTGTAGCTTTGCTTTTCAGAGAAACGAGTAGGTGAGTTTAGCATGTTTACTAAATATCTGTAAGCAAATTATGGTCTTTTAATGCTTTAGTACAGTCAAAAACTTACACACAGCACCTTTAAGACTAAGATGCTTGTATATTAGAGGCAGGAAAAAGATGTTTTCTAGTTTACGATTTGATTTTATGTATGTTATTTTCTTGTATGTTCGTATTATTAGTTGTAAAATTGTATAAAATAAGCGATATGTTAAAATTTCAACCTTTTTCTTATTTATATTTATTGCCAGTGTGTGAACGGCTTGTAAGGAAACGTAAAAAATTAGACCTTCCCCGACTTGTTAAAAGCCTGTAGATTTGAATGTGCAAGCCTCGAGACATTTTTTTGCCGGGAAAATCAAAAGCATGTGACATTTCCCCGTCCAAGAGCCTACTGTATTCTCTACTGTAATGTGTCATACAAAGAAATTCATTCAAACTATAGTTTCACACAGTCAGATATAGTCTCAAATATATTGTATAATCAAACTATCATATTAATTAAGTTATTAAAGGGCATATTGCAGGTTAAATTTTTTTCGAGATTAATATATAACCTTGTATGAAAATACCATATGAAAAGGTAGTACAGGATTTAAAATGTTTTTAAAAGACATAAGAGCACAAATTTAGTAGATAAAGTGGCAATTTCGTTGGCCGCTTGGAAAAAGCGCTTTTTTTTCAACATCGCGTCATATTACGTCACGAGAGGGAGTGGTTCGCCGAGCTCTGCGTTGGCTCAGTGCAGAATAGGTTGGTATTCAGTAGAGTCTGTGTATTTCTTGGTAGTTTTTTTCTATTCCAATTTATCATTGTCATGGTAAATTATTATCCAGCCTGTCAGGGCATCGAGTCCACAGGTTTCCTAAAAAAAAAAAAGTTAGGAATTCTGCATGGTGGCGTTTTGTGCAGGTGAAGAAACGGGACTTCCCTTCGCGCATCTGCTTCAAAACACACGGTGGTGTGTATAGTGCTTTAGACCGGAGGATTATCATCCCGGCGATATGATGGAGTCAAGCATTGTTATACTCATGTAAGGCCGGCTACACACTGGCTGCGTGACGTGAGCGTGGCGTTTTCTATCTTTAGACCGGCTACACACTGCAAACATGTTAATGTTAACTTCATGTTTAACATACAATTATATCTTTATTTATGTCAAAACCTAGAGACTTTCACACATAATGTAATTTATTAATATGTATTCGTGTCAAAATGACAAACAGCTTTTCCTATTCTATTTTGCCTGGAAACGCTTCCAACACACTTGCGTTTCGCATCGGTTCTATTTCTAGCACACGCTTTCGGCATGGCTCGAGCCGCACGTGTCACGCAGCCAGTGTGTACCTTGCCTAAAGGATGAATAAACATCCACACGCGATGCTTCTTTGCCGTCGTGTTTACATTAATAAATACAAAGTATGTACATTAACACAAATGAATACAGTCTCACACTTTTTCGAAAAAAAGTTCTGAATTATGTGATATTTTATTCATGCCATATATGCACATTCAAGTTCACTCAAATACATTCTCATAACGTCATACATCCTCACACTAGCGGTGAATCGGCACGAAATAAACCCATAATACAGAATTCATGAATAAAGGATAAACACAATAACACAACGTTACTGTCTGTGGCTCGGCGGCCGGCGGAAGATGTGACGGTCCCGGATCCGGCGGGAGATGTGACGGTCCCGGATCCGGCGGGAGATGCAGCTCGGAGAAAACGTGAACTGTGCTCCGTGGCGTGAGTCTTGTAAGTTACCAAATCAGTCGTGATGAGAAACCGCTAACGTTTTATCACATAACGTTTAGTGTGGACGGAAATTAACGAGTGTGACTTTTCCTGATGGTCAAAGCCTATAAGTTTCTGTTATTGGTAAGTAAATCAATAACTTACTAGATGACAATAACGTTGCCAGCTTTGCTATTGCCTGATACATGATAATAATCAGTACAGTGTTGTGATCTGAGCACAGTGATCATATCGTTAGCTAGCTTTATCTAGCTAACACTGGTCTCTCTCCGAGACACCTGCCGCTGTTCTCCACTGTTTCTCCTCACATAAATACTCAATCTGTCTCCTGTAATCGTTGTTCTGTCTAATCCTGGTCTGTCCCTAATTGTGTGTCATAATTGTATGGCTGTGGTCTGCCATATGAGTATTAATAAACATTTATAATGTCCTCAGCGTCCGAGCTGTCATTGCGATCCATTGTTTTCCTATCGTTGAAATTCACCGCACTCCCTCTCGTTATGTCACGTCCGGTTTTGGCATTTTTAGATGCGGAAGTAAAATTTTCTCACAAAAACGACTCCAAAAGCCTTAATAGTGTATTTTAAAGTATATTTTAAAGAAAATCTAGTTCCTACATTATTTTTCTATACATTGACTCACTGGAGTCTCTAACCTGCAATATGCCCTTTAAGTATGCAGAGGTTGTGCAAACATATCCACATCGCTACGATCAGATGCTTTCTGAACTGCTGTTTTCTCACTGCCGCCATTTTTGCTGTGCGTTTATTTTATTATTGAGAAGAAAGCGCGCAGCACATATTTACATATTCATCTAAATGTCGCAGTATATCACCTTCTATCTTCTTTTTACATCTAAGAAAAGACATTCGCCGAGGCCTTGGATCCCGTTCTGTCTCTTGTGCATTACGAGTGTAGTAAGAGCTGCTGCAGTTCACCTAACGGCCACCGGTGTCGCCAAAAGCAAGGGTTTCTGAATTCAACATACTGCCCCTTTCAGTCATCCAACACCCCCTACTGAGCCTCTCATTGAGAACCCCTGCTCTACAAGCACTATAACAAAGCAGTAGATGTTGTGATGGACGTAGAAAGATAAGCCACAGCGGTAGTGCTCTGTTAATTAGCTGCATATGAGCTGTTATAGGCCAGAAGCTGAAAGGGCTCTAATAGAGCTGCTTATCTCATGATGGTGAGTTGATCTGGCATCGTGAGAGCTGTTTGTGTGCTCGTGTGAAGCCGTCACACACACACATCACCTAATGCAGCACGGCACAATACAAACTGTCCATTTCGGATGCGATTACACTGAATAACACTCAAAGAAGCTCATGCGTCGTCAAAAGAGCAGATGAAATGAGATGAAATAAGTGAGAAACTTATAAAAGGGAACACATGCAAAGGTTTCAATGGGAACCGAAAGTTTTACTGGATTCATAGCAGAAACGTGAAGCTTTAAAGAGCACAAAAAAAAGATTTTTGTATCATCTTGTCTGCGATGTTTCTCCTAAATTTCCTCAACGGAGAAATAATGATGTGCCTCAAGGACTGTGATGGAAATGACAATGATACTTATGCTCTTGGGAACACATAATTTCCATCCAAAAACACAATGTTTAACTAAACACACACGTCCTGCCGATTAGCATAAAACGCCTGAGAGTAAATGAACAGGTTTATGGAAGGGGCTTCAGAGCCAAACGCATTTTTAAGACAATATAAATTAGATTTTCTTAAGGAAGATGTGTGCGGGTGTTGCCAGGCCGATTGTAATGGCGTTGCTTTGGCCACAGGTTTTCAATGCAAATTTTTGCCCTTTTTATCGTCCACCGGGCGCCAGAGGCTTGTTGTATAAACTCAGTTGATACCCATGTAAATTAGAGATTAGTTTGAGCAAATGCTCAAGATGGTGGGTTGTTTTTTTGCGGCGTTCATGGTAACTTTGCACGGTTAACCTGCTCCAGTTAGAGATCACAAACCAAAACTGGACCAATCGGCTGTGAGCACAGTGACATGCAGTATATCTCAGTGGTCTCCAGTGTGATGCCCATGGGCACCTGCTAGCCCGCGTGGAGCCTGGGAGTCGCCCGCTAAGCACATTCTATAAATAGCCCCAACTTGTCATTAGAGATCCACTGTAAATGTGCAACTAAATGGTATCATTCTGCAACCTTATTGTGCCTGTGCGACTAAAAGTTTGCACAAACAACAAAGTTGCCCAACTTACTGTGATTATGCGCTGTCATTTGCTTTGCATACACTCTCATAAAAAAGGTACAAAAGCTGTCACTGGGACAGTACCCATTAAAAATGTTCTGATATGTACCATTTAGTTACTAATATGTACAATTTTGGTACCAATATGTGCTTTTGAGCTACTAATAGGCACTCTTTAGGTACAAAGGTGTTCCTTTTTGAAAGGGTACCGCTCCAGTGACAACTTTTGTACCTTTTTTTCTGAGAGTGTATGAGAAACATCAAATGGCAATTCCCCCTAAAACTTGTTCAATTTCTCATTAATGCAATTATCTAATCAACCAATCACATGGCAGTTGCTTCAATGCATTTAGGGGTGTGGTCCTGGTCAAGACAATCTCCTGAACTCCAAACTGAATGTCAGAATGGGAAAGAAAGGGGATTTAAGCAATTTTGAGCTTGGCATGGTTGTTGGTGTCAGACGGGCCGGTCTGAGTATTTCACAATCTGCTCAGTTACTTGGATTTTCACGCACAACCATTTCCAGGGTTTACAAAGAATGGTGTGAAAAGGGAAACACATCCAGTATGCGGCCGTCCTGTGGGCCAAAATGCCTTGTTGATGCTAGAGGTCAGAGGAGAATGGGCCGACTGATTCAAGCTGATAGAAGAGCAACTTTGACTGAAATAACCACTCGTTACAACCGAGGTATGCAGCAAAGCATTTGTGAAGCCACAACACGCACAACCTTGAGGCGGATGGGCTACAACAGCAGAAGACCCCACCGGGTATCACTCATCTCCACTACAAATAGGAAAAAGAGGCTACAATTTGCACCAGCTCACCAAAATTGGACATTTAAAGACTAGAAAAATGTTGCCTGGTCTGAGTCTGGATTTCTGTTGAGACATTCAGATGGTAGAGTCAGAATTTGGCATAAACAGAATGAGAACATGGATCCATCATGCCTTGTTACCACTGTGCAGGCTGGTGGTGGTGGTGTAATGGTGTGGGAGATGTTTTCTTGGCACACTTTAGGCCTCTTAGTGCCAATTGGGCATGGTTTAAATGCCACGGCCTACCTGAGCATTGTTTCTGACCATGTCCATCCCTTTATGACCACCATGTGCCCATCCTCTGATGGCTACTTCCAGCAGGATAATGCCCCATGTCACAAAGCTCGAATAATTTCAAATTGGTTTCTTGAACATGACAATGAGTTCACTGGACTAAAATGGCCCCCACAGTCCCCAGAACTCAACCCAATAGAGCATCTTTGGGATGTGGTGGAACGGGAGCTTCGTGCCCTGGATGTGCATCCCACAAATCTCCATCAACTGCAAGATGCTATCCTATCAATATGGGCCAACATTTCTAAAGAATGCTTTCAGCACCTTGTTGAATCAATGCCACGTAGAATTAAGGTCAAACACAGTATTAGTATGGTGTTCCTAATAATCCTTTAGGTGAGTGTATAAGTGATGTGTTACTGTATACTTATAAAGTGTTACCACATTTTTAAGATCAAAAGTTGTACATCTTGTAAAAAGGGGCATTATAGGACCCCTTTAAGTGTTAACAAAGCAATATCTAAATATTTCAGCTAATTAAGCTGTTAATTAGCTAATAAAGCTTAAATTTGTTAATTTTGACAATGAATGACGAAATCACTATTAGTATATGTTACTGTATACTTATATAGTAATACCACATTTTTAAGATCAAAAGTTGTATCTATTAATGCACTGTGAACTAACATGAACATATGGTTAATAAATGCAGTCAATGCTCATTGTTAGTTCATGGATTAACTAATGTTAAAGGTGGGGGGGGGGGTCACACACAGTTTCTGTCAATCTCATGTCAATCTTGAGTATCTATAGAGTAGTGTTGATCATTCATATCTCTGAAAAGTCTTTAGTTTTGTCATATTTATAAAAGACAGATACACTGTACCGATTCTTTCTGAAAACAGCCGAGTCCGTGGAGGCGTGCAGTGGGCGGAGCTAAAGAGTCATGAGCGTTGAAAGCTTGTCCTAAATAAACGATGGCTATCAATCAGATTCAGCCATACATATATGATCCAGAATCAGATCCAGAGGCTGAAATTGAACGACTACAGCAGGACGTCTCTATGTGGTACTGTAACTGTATATATTTGCTTAGCGGCTTGTGTAAATGACTAATTTCTACTTTCATTATGTCGTCATAATTTTTCTTAAACTACATGTTCATGTTGTTTACTTGATGTGCACTTACGATAGCCAACAACACACAGACATTTGAAGCAGTTTTACTCATCGCCTGCGGTTCCAACGCATGACGTGAACCTTTATAAAGTTTGAACTGGGCCGTGTTCATAAAACAATCATCGCTGAAATGCAAGGAACAAACAAAAACACTTGCACAACTCCGTTGCTGCTCCGGAAAAACAAACTGCATCCACTGTCCCCTTAATGCTGGGTTCTTTGGGAAGCTGTGCAGGGTTGCCTTGCACACACTTCTTTGGTGACGTTGATTTTGTGAAGTCATGTGACCTGTGCAGCGCAGCCGATGGCTCCCATAAAGCCGAGCAACGTGCGTTGATGGGCATGTGTTTGCTCTCACTCTGGTCGATGTGTGCGCGCAGAAATTCAGCCCTTGTTGACGTCACATAAGCCCATACTCGGAAAAAAAAAACTATCCAAAACTTGTGAGAAACCAGAAGGAGTTATTTTTTGAAACTTTGTCCATGTTTAACATGGGAATCCATGTCTTTAAAGGAACACGCCGACTTTTTATGACTTTATCTTATTCAGCGTATCCCCCAGAGTTAGATAAGTCCATACACACCACTCTCATCTCTGTGCCATAACTCTGTCTGACACACCCACCGTTAGCCTAGCTTAGCACAAAGACTGGAGGGAAATGGCTCCAGCTAGCCTACTGCTCAATAAGTGACTAAATAACACCAACATGTTCCTATTTACATGTTGTGATGTGTTTAGTTACATCGTGTACTAAGACGACGGAAAATGAAAAGCTGTGATTTTCTAGGCCGATATTGCTAGGAACTATACTCTCATTCCTGCGTAATAATCAAGAGCTGTGAGCCGTCCCATGAGTGCAGCGGCGCAATGATATTACACAGCGCCTGAAAATAGTCCCCAGCGCGTAATATCATTGCACTGCTACAATGATGGATACAGCAGCAAAGTTCCTTGATTATTTCGCAGGAATGAGCTTTCGCCGAACTCAATCTTCTCCGTTTTTCCATTACATATCAAATCGGAAATGCATTTATTTTCAATAAAAATAAAGATAAAATATTAGAAAAGTGGAAATAAAACGTCTAACGTATTTAATAATAAGTGTTTATCGATTAGGGGTAGGTAAACAGACATGTGCTGAATGACGATAAACGTGAGTGGATTCAATATCATTGATCGTAAAAAGTGGGTGGGTCTTGTCCCACCCACATACAATGGTTCCGACGCCCATGCTTCATTCGCATCCGGTGTGAACGCACCATCAGAGCAGAAAGCAGCGCGCAAAAACAATGGCATTTTCGAAAATTAGGAAAGTTGACGCTGAAAACCGAGTTTTCAGAGATGAAAGGGTGGAAAAAAAATCGCATTTATTCTTCCTGCATCCTGTACGAGGCCCGTGTGTCTCATTTGCTCTGATTCTGTTGCGGTTGTGGAAACATAAAAAAAAAAAGTTAATTTTTCCAACACTTTATTTTTGCCTGTTTGTGTTTCTGAATGATATTGCTAATGATATTTCACCAGTGCAATTTGAAGCACAGAAGAGAGCAGTGTTCAATATTAGATACATTTAGTTAAGACTATACATGTGAATGAACATAAACTGTGTTATGAGATTTCTGATTTTCTGATCCATTTTCTGGTTCGCGTTCATTGATTGTTATTATTTATCTCAGTTCAGCAGGAAAAAGCACTTTAGTTGCTAGTAATGTTGAAATGAATGTATTTTCAGTGCAGATTTAGAGATGAAGGCATCATATTTTTGTCAGACATGGTTACGGGTTGAATTTAGATATTTTGTACCAAAGCAACTTAAAGGGCAAAACAGAACAACAACAAAATGAGATCAATTTTGTGAAGGATTAGCCTATGTTTGCTTTAACAATATGAACAGACATGTTTTGTCCATATGAGAACATATTATATTTTGTTAAATTAAGAACAAATGCTATCTACACTAATTTCTTTAGTCTGGCAATAAACATAAATGATTGTTTTTAGCTATATAATTGTCCGGACCTCGGCCGGTGAGGAGGGTTCATTTACTGGACCTCAAGCAATTTTAGTTGAAGACCCCTGGTATAAAGTGTTCCCTTAAGGATTTATTTTCTCTAGACATACAAGGGAATGAATTGCTGTACTTCACAGGATCTTAATGCCATCAAAAGAGACAAGAAGACAGAAATGAAGGGCAGCAGGACAGAGCAAAACTTCAGGGGTTTGTTGAGATCCCTAACCCGTGAGTAACTGTGATGCACGACTTAACAAACAGCACTACTGCATGTAGTGTGGGAGTAAATCTTCAATGCCGTGTTTTTTTCTCCCTTAACATCCCGCACTAATTCTGAGCACCCATCGTTCCACAACCGTACATCTGTTTTTCCCCTTTTCCGTGATTAAAATGGCTCCAAACAAACATGCGCGGCCCGTTCTCTTTCCTGTGAATAAACTCCCCGGAGACGCAGTTTCAGCCCACTCGGTGGTTTCGGCACTGCTTAACCCTGACATGTCTTCCAGCTCCATTTCTCAGCTAATTGCCAGCTCTTCCTGCCGGTAATTAACTAATCCCATCGTGGCAGATGATTATCTGGGGTTCGAGAGCGATGCGACTTTATCCCCCCCAATTCAGATGTTGTTGATTTTCACAGAGAGAGACTGCGGGTATACGGCAATGCAAACGCATTCAAACGGCGTCAGTTTGTTTGAGAGCTAGAAACACAGAGGGAACACTTTACAATGAGGCTCTATTTAACATTAGTTATCTATATTAGTTAACATGAACTAACAATGAACGATGCTTCTGCGTTTACTACAGTACATGGGTCATTCCATGTAAAATTTCGGAAACTTCCCAGGCTCAAATTTTTGATTTTGTTAATATTTTTAACATACATAGTGATGAAGGCCAATGTCACAGATGTATATTTATTGCGTAATCACTGTTTTATTGAGGGGGTCAAAATGACAATTTTCACCTGAGATCCGGAGCCAATTACAGGGGTGTAAAAATGACTTTAGAAAGATGGCAGCATCATTATTTATCTATTAGTGAAATCTGTTGACTTTATCAATCTGTGTTGCATTATATGCCAACGGTGACCGTTCAACAATGGGAAAAAAAATCACTTATTGTGTCCTTTGTGTCAAGTTTGCATGTCTGTAACTCAAGAAGTATTAAAGATATCTTAATATCCTTTTAGATTCTAGTTCTTAATAAACTTTCCTTTCGGTATCCCCATTTTAAACACCCTCGATGGTTCAGATCCAGAGATATGGAGCTCTCAATGCGGCTCCATGAGTAATTTGGGAAAGTTCAGTGATCCAGTGAAAACCAAATGTGGGTCAGTTTCGAGACAGCTGATACTTTGTATCTTTAAAGAGGAATATCTGAAGAACAAATAGTGTTTAAACTAGAAATATATCTGTTTTTGTTTCCATCACCTCAATTGAATAGAACAGTCTGAGTACCATAAATACTATTTTTCCAAAGTTTGAATACCTGTAACTTAAAAAGTATTAAAGATATCTCAATATTATTTTAGATTCTGATTCTTAACAAACTTTTCTTTTAAAATGTTTATTTTCAAGGCCTTATATAGTTCAGTCCCAAAGATATGGGGATCTCTACACAGCTCCATGTTCAATTTGTTGAATTGTACTCATTTTCAGTGATCAAAAACCAAATGTGGTTCACTTTGCACACAGCTGATATTTGTTGCATTTAAAGAGGACAGTCTGAAGAATACATAATCTTTAAATGTATCTTGTTTCCCTTATACACAATCTCATAAATCACACCCCTCTGAGTACCAGAAATACACTGAAAATGGTCAAGTTGAGACACATTAACTTGCTTTTAAAAAAGTGTATTTAGGATGGGATTTTATTCATTTGAACAGCTTCTGAAACAACCAACAGTTCAAATGCGCAGTATCATAACTACACGTCAAGGCATTGATATCCCAATATCTCTGGGATTGAACCATATACGGCCTTAATAAAATAAAGATTACAAAAGAAAAGTTTCATAGGAACAAGAATCTAAAATTGCATTAAGATATCTTAAACACATCTTGAGTTGTATCTTGATATGTACAGGTACATTTCAGAAAAAAAGATCATTTTGGGTCTCAGAGGTTATGTTGTATGCAATTGTTTTGATAGAGTGAAACAAGATAAAATGTTATTTATTCATCAGACATTATTCTTTAAACACAGCAAGTGTCAGCTGTTTAAATAAATGCCTACTTTTGTTTTTTGACCATTACAAATGGGTACAATTCAACAATTTAGACATGGAGTCAGGTTGGGATCCCCATAATTATGGGACTGAGGCATATAGGGCCTTAAAAATTAAGATTACAAAAGAAAAGTGTATTAATAATGAGAATCTAGAACTAGGATATTAAGATACATTGAATTTCTAGTTTTCAACATTATTTGTTCTTCAGATATTCCTCATTAAATATAAAAAGTATCAGCTGTGTGTAAAGTGACCCACGTTTGGTTTTCGACCACTGAACTTTCCCAGTTTACTCATGGAGCCATATTGAGATCTCCATAACTCTGGGACTGAACCATCAAGGGCGTTTAAAATGGAGATACCAAGACAAAAGTTTATTAAGAACCAAAATCTAAAATTATATTAAGATATCTTTAACATTTCTTGAGTTGCAGGCATTCAAACTTGAGACAAGTGGACGCAAGAAGTGCTTTTTTCTCAATTTTGAACGGACACCGTTGGCATATAATGCAACACACATTGATAAAGTCAACAGATTTCACTAATAGATCTACTAATCTCTGTGTGAAAATAAAATAATGATGCTGCCGTCTTTCTAAAGTCATATTTACACCCCTGTAATTTGGCTCCAGATCTCAGGTGAAAACTGTCATTTTGACCCCCTCAATAAAACTCAATAAATATTTTGGCTTTCATGACTATTTGTATTTGTTTTTCTACTGAAAAAATATGAACAAAATCACAAATGAACCGGGGACTTCTGGTTGAGTTGATGCGTAATGACACAAATGTAAAGTCTTACCAAAAAAGCAATATAAAAGGACATGCAAATTGCATTTTGCTTAATGGAAATGAAGCCTCTTTGCATTTGTTTACTTTATAAAAACATAATCTTAAAAGAATGGGTGTTTGGTTTTCATTACTGTAGGGTGACCTTTTATTACTCAACATATTGACAGCATCTAAAAACGTTTGTCATGATATCACAGAAGAAAGAGCACGCTTGCCAGCGCTCGCCGATCCAATGAGATTTATCTCGACATGACAAACAGATGCTATTTAAGAGGTTTATTTTAAAAAGTCTCCAGTCAAGCGTGAATCTAACCCGTGACCTCTGGCACTTACGGCACGATTAAGTCACATCAGCTCATATTTCATATATAAATATGTCATATTAAATCCAGTTCTGTATATTCCAGCTTGACTTCACAGTGACTCAGCTCAAACCCTCAAAAACGTCTCACACACTGTCAAAAACAAACGGTTTAGTGATGCATTTATAACCGAGACCTGGATAGAAGTCATTTACACTCTTTGAGGAATTGAATTATCATCAGATCTTAAGTATGAAATATGATACAGTGTAACATTAATGCATCACTTCAGGAATTGTGTAGTTCCAAACATTCCTTACGCTGTTAAAACAAAGATTTATTTGAAGTTGTAAATAAAACACAGCTCATTAGAGGATGTGGAATTAGACGGAACAGAATAAAATTGTGTTGGCATTAAGCATACTTAATGTCTTCAGTTTAATATTCTACGAACCACCAATGATTTCTGTCTCTGAAGTTGTTCATAAACATGCTGTAATTATGTTCTTTTTACAGTGTTTGTTTATTTTGGGTCAATGCTGATATTTAAATGTCTATCCAAACACATAAATATGTGTGCTACGACAAAAACAACAATCAGACACATATAATAACTGTGCTGTACACTCTAAAAAATGCTGGGTTAAAAACAACCCAAGTTGGGTTGGAAATGGACAAACCCAGCAATTGGGTTGTTTTAAGCAAACATTTAACACAACCGCAGGGTTAAAACAACCCAATCGCTGGGTTTGTCCATTTTCAACCCAACTTGGGTTGTTTTTAACCCAGCATTTTTCAGAGTGTACAAATGCAATGCACATTTTTAATAATATATAGTTATTTAGCTTGAATCTGTCATCGTAGGTGCATGTCCACTGTGAGAGACAAAATCTAAATAAAAAAAATCCAGAAATCCCAATATATGATTTTTTAACTATTTATTTGTATGATACAGCTGCAAATAAGTATTTGAACACCTGTCTATCAGCTAGAATTCTGACCCTCAAAGACCTGTTAGTCTTCCTTTAAAATGTCCACCTCCACTCCATTTATTATCCTAAATTAGATGCACCTGTTTGAGGTCGTTAGCTGCATAAAGACACCTGTCCACCCCATACAATCAGTAAGAATCCAACTACTAACATGGCCAAGACCAAAGAGCTGTCCAAAGACACTAGAGACAAAATTGTACACCTCCACAAGGCTGGAAAGGGCTACGGGGAAATTGCCAAGCAGCTTGGTGAAAAAAGTTCCACTGTTGGAGCAATCATTAGAAAATGGAAGAAGCTAAACATGACTGTCAATCTCCCTCGGACTGGGGCTCCATGCAAGATCTCACCTCGTGGGGTCTCAATGATCCTAAGAAAGGTGAGAAATCAGCCCAGAACTACACGGGAGGAGCTGGTCAATGACCTGAAAAGAGCTGGGACCACCGTTTCCAAGGTTACTGTTGGTAATACACTAAGACGTCATGGTTTGAAATCATGCATGTCACGGAAGGTTCCCCTGCTTAAACCAGCACATGTCAAGGCCCGTCTTAAGTTTGCCAATGACCATTTGGATGATCCAGAGGAGTCATGGGAGAAAGTCATGTGGTCAGATGAGACCAAAATATATAATTTTTTGGTCATAATTCCACTAAACGTGTTTGGAGGAAAAATTATGATGATTACCATCCCAAGAACACCATCCCTACTGTGAAGCATGGGGGGGAGGGGGTAGCATCATGCTTTGGGGGTGTTTTTTCTGCACATGGGACAGGGCGACTGCACTGTATTAAGGAGAGGATGACCGGGGGCATGTATTGCCAGATTTTGGGGAACAACCTCCTTCCCTCAGTTAGAGCATTGAAGATGGGTCGAGGCTGGGTCTTCCAACATGACAATGACCCGAAGCACACAGCCAGGATAACCAAGGAGTGGCTCTGTAAGAAGCATATCAAGGTTCTGGCGTGGCCTAGCCAGTCTCCAGACCTAAACCCAATAGAGAATCTTTGGAGGAGCTCAAACTCCGTGTTTCTCAGCGACAGGCCAGAAACCTGACTGATCTAGAGAAGATCTGTGTGGAGGAGTGGGCCAAAATCCCTCCTGCAGTGCAAACCTGCTGAAAAACTACAGCAAACGTTTGACCTCTGTAATTGCAAACAAAGGCTACTGTACCAAATATTAACATTGATTTTCTCAGGTGTTCAAATACTTATTTGCAGCTGTATCATACAAATAAATAGTTAAAAAATCATACATTGTGATTTCTGGATTTTTTTTTTGTTTAGATTATGTCTCACAGTGGACATGCACCTACGATGACAATTTCAGACCCTCCATGATTTCCAAGTGGGAGAACTTGCAAAATAGCAGGGTGTTCAAATACTTATTTTCCTCACTGTATATATATATATATATATATATATATATATATAACACTGTAACATATTTTTGCCATACTAGTGTTATTTTAGGATCACCAAGATACTATAGGGGTTTTAAATTACATTTAATTCTGCTTTCATTTTAATTTGAGTTAAAAGTTTTAGTAAATCTTTTTTTACATTTAAAAAAATTTCTGTATAGTTTTTATTCATTTTGTATTCCAATTTTAATTTGGTACATCATGTTAATGAAGCTAAATAACAGTTTAATTTCAACTAAATGAAACTGTTTTTATCGTTTATTTTATGTAATTTCTTTATTTCAAGTAAAGAGATGTTTTTTTATGGTTTTAGTTTTTGTTAGCTATAATAACACGGATACTAGTAAAATCTGTATATTTAATAATACGTGTCAAATAATGTTCTTATTCTTTAATTCCTGTGACAGAAGCTACAAAAGTTCCCTTAAATTAAATGGAGATTAGATGTAATACAGTTTGTGTAACCAAATAATAACCGGGTGTAAATTGGACACACAGTGTGACTTTTATTTAATAAAGAAGCCCGAAATACACAGGACTCTTATTTTGAAATGTGTGTGCTTTATTATTGCAGGAGCTCATTCAGATTCAGACGAGGGATAAAATATGCAGTCTTACAACCGTATGTAATATATTACAATATAAACAGCGTACAGTAAATATTGTTTTATATTCGCACACGTGCTCCAAAGTACATTTGACCGTGCAGATGCGAGTGAAATGCTCTCACGGTCGAGCCCTGTTAAGACACAAATCATTTAAACCTCTTAACTGTCACTGTCGCCTTTTTCCGTATCATATATTTGAGTAATTATCATATATTAGGTATCATTTGAAAGCTTACAAACTCAAAATTCATCCTGTGAAAACCGTTTTGAAATTGGACGTTGCGCTACCATGGAAACGGTACTTTAAATTCTTCAAGCTGGCTCCTCCCCTAGTGGGCGGTGTCATGTTTCATATTACAATATGTATTTTAACTACTTTATAATCAAAATCTTTTCCAATCTCGACAAGACGCATATCGTCGGAAAGGTCTGAGTCTCAAGGGTCCATATTTGGTGACCGTTTTGTGATGGAAGTGATATTTGGACAGAAATTCACAGGAAAAATGCATCAAAAAAACAATCAATGGAATTTGAATGACACCCGGTGGCTGTTTGTGGTACAGCACCCTAAACAAAATCAATCAATTTTTGTGATATCAACCTCAAACTTGGTTAGACATATGCTTTGATTTTATAGTAATTTTAGAGTAAAACATTTTTGTAAAATATATATTTTATTCAAAATAAAACATATTTAGTGCAGCATTTTTTATTTACTATAAATTTAGACTTCCATAACTTTTTCATACTTTCATATTTTGAATTGTTTTTCTGCTGAGTGTCTGCTTTAAAACAAGACCAAACTTGGGTCTAATTTATATTCAAAAGCATTCTTGAATTACAGCCCTTTAAGTTTGGACAGTGCATTTTCATGTGTATTCTCAAAAAGGGGGGTGGCAGATTTATTTATTTTAAGGGGTTAAGATTTTATTTATCTAATCCACAAATATTCCAATGTTAGGACACAAACCAAAGAACAAATGTTAAAATTACACGTATTACATGAAACATGTGATCCAGACAGGCTTCATGAGAGAAGCAATAGGCAACACACTGATTAGGGCACTTGTCATGCTCTCTGTGCACTTGGATGGACAGCAAGTGTCTCTGATTATTTCTCACCTTGACTGTGACCTTTCATTCCCTCCCTCTCTTCCTGTTAACGCCGTCTCACCCCGCTCCGTCTGAAAGTGCGGCCGCGCATTACACATTCCCCTCACTTCCTGCGGTATCTGCGGATTGCATCTAAATCAGCCACCTCTGCTCCATCTAATTACTGCTGGATCAAGCAAACTCATTCAGCCGGCCGACTTGGACAAAGGATTTGTCTCTGGCTTAAAACAAAGGGCTGAGATAGCGGGCCGCCCTCCACCGTGGCATTCACACACACTCTGAATATATGAGGCTGCTCAGCCTGTCATGAAGGCATTGTGTCCCTGCGTGAGATCGATATCTGGACGTTTTCATTTAGTCCTGGAGAATATTGGGTTTCAAAAGTGCACGACTGAGAGCAGATACGTGGAGTGCTGAAAATATGGGCCAAGTTATCTATTTAAAGGAAGCTAATAGTATTTTCTTGTACTCATGTGAACTTTGAACAATTGAACAACGACAAAATCAATCACAAATCACAGCCAATCAGAAGAGCGTGTGGGCGGAGTCTCTCTGCAAGCGCACTGCACTCGCAACCAAATCAATTAATAATCACAGCCAATCAGAAGAGCGTGTGGGCGGAGTCTCTCCAAGCGCACTGCACTCGCAACCAAATCAATTAATAATCACAGCCAATCAGAAGAGAGTGTGGGCGGAGTCTATCTGCAAGCGCACTGCACTTACCACCAAATCAGTTAATAATCACAGCCAATCAGAAGAGAGTGTGGGCGGAGTCTATCTGCAAGCGCACTGCACTTGCCACCAAATCAATTAATAATCACAGCCAATCAGAAGAGAGTGTGGGCGGAGTCTGTCTGCAAGCGCACTGCACTTGCCACCAAATCAATTAATAATCACAGCCAATCAGAAGAGAGTGTGGGCGGAGTCTCTCTGCAAGCGCACTACACTCGCAGCCAAATCAATCACAAATCACAGCCAATCAGAAGAGCGTGTGGGCGGAGTCTCTCTGCAAGCGCACTGCACTCGCAACCAAATCAATTAATAATCACAGACAATCAGAAGAGAGTGTGGGCGGAGTCTCTCCAAGCGCACTGCACTCACAAACCAAAACAATCCTAACTCACAGCCAATCAGAAGAGCGTGGGGGCGGAGTCTCTCTGCAAGCGCACTGCACTCGCAACCAAATCAATTAATAATCACAGCCAATCAGAAGAGAGTGTGGGCGGAGTCTATCTGCAAGCGCACTGCACTTACCACCAAATCAATTAATAATCACAGCCAATCAGAAGAGAGTGTGGGCGGAGTCTCTCCAAGCGCACTACACTCGCAACCAAATCAATTAATAATCACAGCCAATCAGAAGAGAGTGTGGGCGGAGTCTATCTGCAAGCGCACTGCACTTACCACCAAATCAGTTAATAATCACAGCCAATCAGAAGAGAGTGTGGGCGGAGTCTATCTGCAAGCGCACTGCACTTGCCACCAAATCAATTAATAATCACAGCCAATCAGAAGAGAGTGTGGGCGGAGTCTGTCTGCAAGCGCACTGCACTTGCCACCAAATCAATTAATAATCACAGCCAATCAGAAGAGAGTGTGGGCGGAGTCTCTCTGCAAGCGCACTACACTCGCAGCCAAATCAATCACAAATCACAGCCAATCAGAAGAGCGTGTGGGCGGAGTCTCTCTGCAAGCGCACTGCACTCGCAACCAAATCAATTAATAATCACAGACAATCAGAAGAGAGTGTGGGCGGAGTCTCTCCAAGCGCACTGCACTCACAAACCAAAACAATCCTAACTCACAGCCAATCAGAAGAGCGTGGGGGCGGAGTCTCTCTGCAAGCGCACTGCACTCGCAACCAAATCAATTAATAATTACAGCCAATCATAAGAGCGTGTGGGCGGAGTCTCTGTGCAACTGCCCAACAATGTTGTTTTTTGAAGCATTATATTTTATTAATCTACAGCCAGAATAACCTTTTCTGTTACACCCAATTAAAAAAATCTAAATGTAAATGAGCACAGGGTTTTGATTTCGGGGGTTAAACGTAAATGCACTGTGCACTACATAGCATTCAATACAGTCAACTAATATATTCAGCTAAAGCACCAATGTGAATTGCCGAATATTACACAATTAGCACGATGACTTTGATAAATCATAGCACATTGTTCTCGCAGATGTAAAAATAAGCCTGGTGCTCATAAGTGGACCACTTCACGTCAGCGCATGAAAAACATGCCATGACCATGATAATTAGTAAACGTGTTATTATACGCTGCTCTGGCGACGCAAGTCAAGTGGCAGCTCGACAGGTGGAAATTAGCAATCTTGCACCTCGACCCAGAGTGCATTTGGTTCACGTTTATATTTGGAAGCAGTCATTTTATCCCCGAGCACAGGAAACCTTAGAAAGGTAACGCAAACCAACACCTGAACACCGGTGAGACTCTCACACGCGTCCGCGCCGCTTCCTCTCAGAGGGCAAGTGGGGACGCGGGTAATATGAGATCTCTCTCATCAAGACCCACTTCAATTATTAACCAACTACGCTTTCTCATTACTGTTGAGATCGCAGACACACGGCAATTCATTCCTGGCATTAGATTTCTACGTCTAGCCAGTGAAGTAATTAAATGTTATCAGGTAAAATCATAAGTTGCCAAGATTATTTATGCGTCATGAAAATATGAGGATTCTTAGTGTTTGGCTGATGCCATGTTTGTAAAAAAGACTGGAAAAACTGGAAATGGTTTAATTGTAAAACCTTTTACCTGTGCTGTAAGATACTGTCACATTTTGCAAGTAAAAACTATAAATCACTCAATTGTTTATGGAAAAACAATAAACGGACTTTCCCAGAGGCTATATATTATTCTTTAACATTGTCTTTCTAACATTTTTACTGTTCATCTATGAAATGCACTTTCTGTAAAGCTGCTTTGTGAAAAGCGCTATACAAATACATTTGAATTGAATTGAATTGAATATATCACATATATATTAATTTTTTTTTTAAATCGATTTGTTTATTTCATATTTATCTTGGGGTTTTTTTGTTACATTTTGATCTTGTTTAGTAATGATTTTTGCATTTTTAAATGAGAAATGTGCTAGTTTAATGCAGAAAGAGTGCGACTGATTTATATTCAACATCTATCCTGATCAAATAGACTATTCAATGTTATCTGTGTGTATGTTTCCTCTGTAACAACATCGTGAATGTTTAAGAATACATTAATATTACATTAGCCAATGGTAGTCACAACTGAGTCATTGTATCGTTTATTCGAATTTGTGCAAAAACACTGAATGATCCAAGAACAAATCAGCATTTTTATATGATGCTAAATATGGTTTCTGCTTTCCATTTATAGTCCAAAACCTTTAGGAAACGGCCGATTGCAAGTTCTAACGTGATGTTTTTGGAGAGACTCCGCCCACACTCTCTTCTGATTGGCTGTGATTTTAGATTGATTTGGTTGCGAGTGCAGTGCGCTTGCAGAGAGACTCCGCCCACACGCTCTTCTGATTGGCTGTGAGTTTGGATTGATTTGGTTGTGAGTGCAGTGCGCTTGCAGAGAGACTCCGCCCACACGCTCTTCTGATTGGCTGTTATTTTTGATTGATTTGGTTACGAGTGCAGTGTGCTTGCAGAGAGACTCCGCCCACACGCTCTTCTGATTGGCTGTGAGTTTGGATTGATTTGGTTGTGAGTGCAGTGCGCTTGCAGAGAGACTCCGCCCACACGCTCTTCTGATTGGCTGTGAGTTTTGATTGATTTGGTTGTGAGTGCAGTGCGCTTGCAGAGAGACTCCGCCCACATGCTCTTCTGATTGGCTGTGAGTTTGGATTGATTTGGTTGTGAGTGCAGTGCGCTTGCAGAGAGACTCCGCCCACACGCTCTTCTGATTGGCTGTGAGTTTTGATTGATTTGGTTGTGAGTGCAGTGCGCTTGCAGAGAGACTCCGCCCACATGCTCTTCTGATTGGCTGTGAGTTTTGATTGATTTGGTTGTGAGTGCAGTGCGCTTGCAGAGAGACTCCGCCCACACGCTCTTCTGATTGGCTGTGAGTTTGGATTGATTTGGTTACGAGTGCAGTGTGCTTGCAGAGAGACTCCGCCCACACTCTCTTCTGATTGGCTGTGAGTTTTGATTGATTTGGTTGTGAGTGCAGTGCGCTTGCAGAGAGACTCCGCCCACACACTCTTCTGATTTGGATGGCTTTTAAATCAGCAAGCCCCAAAGGCAGAGACTTGCATATTTAAAATCAATGCAACAGCTTCTTTTGCTCAAAAAACACATTACAAACAACGACAAAACACAGTACTCGCAGACTAGCCTAGTTAACGCACACAGATTATAGAGTAAACAAAATTCTAGGCTCTTGAAGCTAAAGGCTGGGACTTTCATTCCTATCGCCGCCATATTGAGCCTTACCATTTGTCTCATTTATTTCCTCTCAATGCAATGTGCACTCCAGTAATTGTATATGTAGGGCTCAGCTGGGGCTGATAGGCGGATATTTCATTGGAAGAAGAGCTCCTTTATTGCTCCGTGAAGTAAATACATCTGTGTGCATTTGATTTGTGAGACGCCACCGTCTCCAGACAAAAGAAAAATAACTTAAAATAGGATGCTTCTGCAAAGTGCTGATCCTCAAGAGCAAACGTTGCTGAGGAAGGTGTGCGGACTTCTGCAAAATTGGCACTTGTGGAAACGCATGCTTGACATCTGTTATGTGTCGACGTTAAAACAAGAAAGCCGCCATTTTAGCAGCCATGTTGATGCATGAGCAAAACTGCAGACAGTTCTGCAAAAAATGTCCTTTTCACAACATGAATCAGATGAGTATTTGAAACAAACCCTCTTTAACGAAGACTGAACGATCAGCTCATTGTCATGCACCTGCTATTGAACTCTATTGAGTCCTGAATCAAAGCCTCTCGCTCACCGTTTCAACTCGCCACAAAAAACCTGATCAACACGCAAATCGCTGCTCTCATAAATATTTAAATTCCACATAAAAATTGTCTTTTTTTGCTTTGATTAAATTAGACGCTTGCAGACTTTAAAGTGCATTAATAGACAGATTTACATTTATATTGGTTTTGTGGTCGACACAAGCTGCGGTCCAAGAACATGGACCGATCGAGCCGATCACACAAACCCCTGGACCATCTGAAGACCAGTGGCGAGGAGAAAAACTGACCTGCTAAACACTCACACTCTTAAAGTCAGCGTGAAACCAAAACGGAATATTGCAGCGTTTATTCTAAATGATTTATGGCTGCACATCATAATAATCTTGGATCAGAATAACTTCATCTCTTCTCTGATGACGAGAGCAGGGCAACCTGTCACTCACATGAGATCCACCAATAGCAAACCACAACCATCAATTCCCCACAGACACAATCAAGCCCCGCCCCTACATTTGCTCTTGTTTGAGAAGCGTTTCACTCAAATCTATTTCATGTCAAGTTTAAATGTGTTAGTACACTCTAAAAAATGTGGGTTAAAAATAACCCAAGTTGGGTTGAAAATGGACTAACCCAGCGATCGGGTTGTTTTAACCCAGCAATTGGGTTGTTTTAAGCAAACATTTAACCCAACCACTGGGTTAAAACAACCCAATTGCTGGGTGAGTCCATTTTTCACCCAGCATTTTTTAGAGCACTCTAGAAAATGCTGGGTAAAAAACAACTCAAGTTGGGTTGAAAATGGACTAACCCAGCAATTGGGTTGTTTTAACCCAGTGGTTGGGTTAAATGTTTGCTTAAAACAACCCAATCGCTGGGTTAGTCCATTTCAACCCAACTTGGGTTGTTTTTAACCCAGCATTTTTTAGAGTGAGTGTATTATGTTGGTTTGTAACTACTCTTGAATCAGAATAACTTCATCTCGTCTCTGATGACGAGGGCGGGGCAACCTGTCACTCACATGAGATCCACCAATAGCAAACCACAACCATCGAATCAATTCCCCACAGACACAATCAAGCCCCGCCCCTACATTTGCTCTTGTTTGAGAAGCGTTTCACTCGAATCTATTTCATGTCAAGTTTAACATGATTAAATGTGTTAGTACACTCTAAAAAATGCTGGGTTTAAAATAACCCAAGTTGGGTTGAAAATGGACTAACCCAGCGATTGGGTTGTTTTAACCCAACATTTGGGTTCAATGTTTGCTTAAAACAACCCAATTGCTGGGTTAGTCCATTTTCAACCCAACTTGGGTTATTTTTAACCCAGTATTTTTTAGAGTGTACATTTATTCTTGTTTGTGAAGCGTTTCTCTCGGATATACGGCACAATAGAGAACATATGTTGTTTATCAATATACCCATTGATGATAATTTTATTTTGCTTCACAAAAATAACACAGTATTTTATTCATGAAGGGAAAGCATATTATAATCTCACACAAATATTTTGTGCACCCCATGTTTCAGTTTTCTTAAAAAACTGCCCATTTTGGGCTTTGAGTTCAAAATATTAAAGTCAAGAATATCTGTATTAAATACATTTTATTATTGAAATGCTTAAAGAAAAAGGTTAAGTTTAAATTATATTGACACAACATCATACAACCAGTGTCATATGATGATATTTTATTCTCTGATTTTGAACACCTCCTTTTTTTTTCTTCTTCAATATTTAATCTACAATAACCTAATGTATGGGAATATATTAAATGACATCAACTGTATTGGGTACATTGTTATGGTTTGCAATATTGTTATGATTATTAGGGCCTGAGCACTGATGGTGTAAGCACTCGCATTTTGGTGTAAGCACTCGAAATGAATCGCATTTTTAAGGGACTAAACTTGCTTGAAAACTCATGAAAGTTTGCACATGTGTCAGAAGTGGTGGATATTTACGTCTAACATGAGTTTCAGAATTAGGTGTGGTGAGATGGCTCAATAGCGCCACCTACAAAATTTAAATTAAGCGCTGTTCGTGCTACGTTTCATGTAAAAGTATGAAATTTGGTACACACATGTAACAGCCCAACACTTACAAAAAAGTCCCTGGGAGCAAAATCTGAAACCCAACAGGAAGTCAGATATTTAGAATTTGCAAAATTTTTGCCATTTCTAGGCCTCATACTTTAACAAACTCCTCCTACAGTTTTAATCAGATCATCATCATATTTGGTCAGTCTAATCTAAAGGCCTTGGCGATGTTACAGCTTGAGTTTTCACTGAAGGGCGTGTCCGTGGCGGCCGCACGAATGTCGATGTTTCGCCACGAAAGAGGAAGCTGTTGTTACTCAGGCATTCAATGTCCGATCTGCCCCAAACATGTTTTATTAGAGTCCAGGCCTGAAGACATCAACATGCCAGTATTCAGTTACATTCATAGCACCACCTGCTGGCAACAGGAAATGTGGCACATCGACGTGACTTACATTTACATTTATGCATTTAGCAGACGCTTTTATCAAAGCGACTTACAACTTGGGGGAACATGAAGCGATTGGTCATGAAGAGTCGAGAAGTGCAATAAGAGCCTGAAATCCTGAGACCGTGTACATTGCTCAGTGCAGCACAGGCTAGAGTAGGGAGGGAAGAAGGAAGAGAAAGAGGAAAGGAAAGTTTTTTTTATTTTTTTTATTATTATGATGAGGTTAAGTGCTCACGGAAGAGCTGATTTTTAAGTTGACTTTTGAATGATGTCAATGATTCTGCGTTTCGGATGGCGTTGGGAAGATCATTCCACCGGCTGGGAACGTTGAATGAAAATGTTCTGGAAAGGGATTTTTTCCCCCTCTGTGATGGTACCACAAGCCGTCGACTTCACCATATTTCCCTATATTTACTCACTTAAATGCATGTCGCACACTATTCACTGTTTTCATGAGAATTATGAACTACTCAAATTCAAATTTGAGGTTTACCTGATCAAGAAAACAAGTGGTTCTTCCATTGAAATTGAGTCAAAATGGTGTGGCAAGTAGCAGATATATAAATCGAAAACAAATAGTCATTTTATTGGAAAAAGCATTTGTTTTTGTACTCTTTTGTTGATGCCCCCAATTACAGAATGAGTTCAAGTTGGCAAGTTTCACACAAACACCAGCCGGGCTTTGCCGATTGGCTCTTTTATTTGGAAGGCGGACTTACTTTATCAGACAGTCTCTGAATCCACACTGTAGGCTAAAATTCAAAACAATTACACTCCCAACACATGCATAAAAGGCTAATGGGCTTTTGCTTATTAGCAGAACACAATGCAATTTGATTTTATTGTTGTGCAATCTAACTCCTTTCATTATTATGGTGCTGCAGCAAGGAAATGACAGTCTCCCGCTCTCTAAAAACTGATACTATAAAACACATCAGGCTATAACAGTTGGTTTGTCCATTAGCTTATGGAGTTTATAGCCAGTAGAACATTTTTAATATTCCTTGTACAGCACCAGGTTTATTGGGAAACTTTTGCATCAACTGAACCTCCTGGACACTAGATGGCGCTATGTTTTTCAGACTTTCTCGTTTAGTCGCCAGCTAAGATGAATGTTGTCACCTGTGTTTAAGTTCTGGCCAATGTCAAATTCCCTCTCTTAAACCTTTAAGCCTACAGAGTTTGCTTTGTGATTGAGTATTTCTAGGCAACTACTATAAATACAATTCACTGCAGTTTGAAGTCAGTAAAACAACGTTTATTCCTTACACTCTAAAAAACTCTGGGTTAAAAACAACCCAAGTTGGGTTGAAAATGGACAAACCCAGCAATTGGGTTGTTTTAACCCAGCGGTTGGGTTAAATGTGTGCATAAAACAACCCGATTGCTGGGTTAAAACAACACAATTTCTGGGTTAGTCCATTTTCAACCCAACTTGGGTTGTTTTTAACCCAGAGTTTTTTAGAGTGTAAGAATAGTTATTTCACATCTGAACGAGTGTCCTTGAATCTTGCACAAAAATAAATAAATAGCATGATATGACAAGTTTGGATATAATATTGCACAGACAAGGTTGTTAAACAAATATGATTACAATGCGATTTCACTTTGGAACATTTTCTTGATTTGCAGTGCTGTGGGTACGCCACAGATTTACGCCGGACGAAAGACGTGTTTTTCTTTTTGTCTGAGGGACAAGTCAGAATGATTTTCTGTGCTGACTCACAGCATGTCGCAGAGCTTAAGTCGTTTTTAACCCAGAATATTCCTTTAATGTTGTGCTATGTTCCAAAAACTGTTTAATATGAAGGGCCCTGGTAAATCCAGCTCATGCAGTGTTAGTTTGAGAGCGATTCCTGGAAAGGGAAGATTAAACGTGACAGAATCACAGCTGGTTGATTGAAATCCTGGCTAAAACACTCACAGCGGGGTCCAAAAGTCTCAGACCAACAGTGCAAAAGCTTGTATTTGTTTTTTTTTATTTTAAATCAAATTATATAATCAGCATAACAATTTGACTGACGAGTTGCATTGAGAAACTGACATGAATGTGAGAACGTCTCAGCAATGGAGCTGTCCTTAAAAATGCAGAAAGCAAAAGCTTGCATTATCCTTTCGTCTGCGTCTATTCCAAGTCTGGCCTTAGCTTTTCTGGGTCAGTACGTCTACCTTGGGTTGTTTCGCCAAGTGTGTAGTGTAAATGCAGATATCGGAAATGGGTCATTTTTAAAAGAACACGTAAGCTGATCATCAAAAAAAATCTGATATAGTCAACAAATTGGGCATCAAGACCTGCAGTGTAAATGCAGCCTAGAAGTGTCCATTAAGAACATCATGAGCTTCAATGGAAGGAAAGGAAAATCTGGCCGTTTGTTTACTCATCTGCAACAAGAGCCCTTACAGAAAAACCACATGTGCAAAAACACATGTGAAACCATGTGAAATATGTGTTTTTGGGAAATGTTCCCATGTGAAACTCATGAGCAACCCGTGTGCGACCCATGTGCGACATGTGAAACCCATGAGATCACGTGTCAAACACATGTAAAATGCCCATGTGAAACCCATGAGATCACATGTCAAACACATGTAAAATGCCCATGTGAAACCCATGAGATCACGTGTCAAACACATGTAAAATGCCCATGTGAAACCCATGAGATCACATGTCAAACACATGTAAAATGCCCATGTGAAACCCATGAGATCACGTGTGAAACACATGTAAAATGCCCATGTGAAACCCATGAGATCACGTGTCAAACACATGTAAAATGCCCAAGTGAAACCCATGAGATCATGTGTCAAACACATGTGAAACTCATCAGGTCACATGTGAAACACATGTAAAATGCCCATTTGAAACCCATGAGATGACATGTGAAACTCATCAGGACACATGTGAAACACATGTAAAATTCCCATGTGAAACTCATCAGGTCACATGCGATGTAAAATTCCCATGTGAAACCCATGAGACCATGTGAAACGTGTACAATTCCCATATGAAACCCATGAAGCCTCATGTGAAACACGTGTAAAATCCCCATATGAAACCCATGAGGTCACATGTGAAACACATGTAAAATGTCCATGTGAAACCCATGAGATCACATGTCAAACACGTGTAAAATTCCCATGTGAAACCCATGAGATGACGTGAAACGCATGTAAAATGCCCATGTGATCACATGTCAAACACATGTAAAATGCCCATGTGAAACCCATGAAATCATGTGAAACCCATGTAAAATTCCCATGTGAAACCCATGAGATCACGTGTCAAACACATGTAAAATGCCCATGTGAAACACGAGATGACATGTGTAACACATGTAAAATGTCCATGTGAAACCCATGAGATCACATGTCAAACACGTGTAAAATTCCCATGTGAAACCCATGAGATGACGTGAAACGCATGTAAAATGCCCATGTGATCACATGTCAAACACATGTAAAATGCCCATGTGAAACCCATGAAATCATGTGAAACCCATGTAAAATTCCCATGTGAAACCCATGAGATCACGTGTCAAACACATGTAAAATGCCCATGTGAAACACATGAGATGACATGTGTAACACATGTAAAATGTCCATGTGAAACCAATGAAATCACGTGAAACACATGTAAAATGCCCATGTGAAACCCATGAGATCACGTACAAAAACATGTAAAATGTCCATGTGAAACCCATGAGATGACATGTGAAACGTGTAAAATTCCCATGTGAAACCCATGAGGTCACATGTGAAACACATGTAAAATGTCCATGGGAAACCCATGAGATGACGTGAAACGTGTAAAATTCCCATGTGAAACCCATAAGATCACGCATCAAACACATGTAAAATTCCCATGTGAAACCCATGTGATCACATGTCAAACACGTAAAATGTCCATGTGAAACCCATGAAATCATGTGAAACCCATGTAAAACAGCCATGTGAAATCCATGAAATCATGTGAAACCCATGAAGTCACGTGTCAAACACATGTAAAATTCCCATGTAAAACCCATGAGGTCACATGTCAAACACATGTAAAATGCTCATGTGAAACCCATGAAATCACGTAAAACACATGTAAAATGCCCACGTGAAACCCATGTGATCACATGTCAAACACATGTAAAATGCCCATGTGAAACCTATGAGATGTAGAACGAATGTGTTTTTTGTCTGTAAGGGAGTTTCCAACAATAGTCCTGGTAAATAAACTACTTTGATTATACTACATATTACATATAATACTACATATTGCTTTAAGAACAAATAATGCAACCAAATGAAGTACCAAATTAGTTGCAAACTAACTAGTATTTGAACGTTGTATCTCAAGGTATAGGATCTTCCAAAGGTTTGGTGGGTTACACTTTATTTTACAGTGTCGTTTGTACATTTGTTACATGTCCTTACTACAGTGATAACAGTAAATTATGCATAACTACATGCAATTAACTCCCGACATGTTGTTAATTATTATTACACAGTACTTAAATAAAAGAACAAGGACAACTTCAAATCTTAAAGTGTAAGTTTGGTGCGACTCCGAACAGCAGAGCTCAGCATGTAAACACTTCTCCTCAACATGGGGCGAGTTCAGCACAAGTGAGCAGTCAACAGTGATGTGTCAGAGCAGATTACTGATCTAAAGCCATTTAATTATTCTCTGGTAACACGCCTTTGGGCCCGAACTCGTAGATTTGCGATTCTTCATTCTCCTCAAAGTGATTGTGACCTTTCTGGCTAAGCCGAGCGCGAGATCAGCGGCATGTGAAATCACAGCGTTTGGCCCGCAGACTGAGGCGGTGCGCCCGGGTCATTAGAGGAGCCCAGATTTGCTTGTTGCTGATCAGGCTGCCGCTGTCCGGCATTAAGCTGCCGTTTAATCTCGCTCTATGAAGACGATCTGATTCTGAACACAGCCAGCCCTACACAACTCCAGGGATGCATCTATTGTTATTACGTGCCACTTGCTACCAGCCATCTTATTTGAGCCACACTTGTTCCCAGGCAACAAGCAAAGTGACTATTAAGAAAGAGCTGTTTGTAATCAAGGATGGGAATTTGTGCCTTTTCTCCAAGGATTCAAGCGAGCCAGTGCCTCCTTGAACATTTTGAATGATAAAATAATTGACACTATTATAGGCTCAGCACCCTGTCAGTGAAATTGTTCACAACCAGTCCGCAAAATTAATTGGTCAAAATGGCAGAAATGCAAGGAGAAAGAACATGTTCAGACATGATTGATTACTCAAGGTGATTATTAATAAATATAGCTGCAAGCAGCAATTATCAGGCCTAAGCACAAAGAACATGGCAAATGATGCCAACATGGCTGGGAGCATCAGACCAAGTGCAACAACGAGCTATGAAAATGAAAAATTATATAGTCACTGGTAAAATTATTGAATGGTTTATCACATTCAACCAATAAGTGGCGCTGTGACCAAACTGATGTTGGTGTCAATATGCCAAAGCATCGCAGAGATACAGAGTCATTTTGTTTGAATGCCTCAAATTTGTTGCTGCGCTATACGGAAATGGTTTCATCTATTGACACAAAATCCATAACTTTTTGTTGGCACTGTCTGAAGATGATACGATTCGATTTTGATCAAAATCGGACAAATGGTCTAGGAGGAGTTCGGAAAAGTAGGTTTTTAAAGAAAAACAAAATGGCGGACAGGAAGTTCGGCCAAATGTGCGAAAAATTGGTATTTATGTTCTCGGCATGACCCATTATAATCAACATTTAATCAAAAGCTATTTTGATTACCTTCAGGGCATGGTGCTGAAGACACATAAAGAGTTAAAACGCCAATGCGATTGTAAAATATAGCATTTTTGACTAAATTCAAAATGGCTGACACCCAAAATGGCCGATATGGTAAAATTGGGTATCGTATGACTCTACATCTAAAGAGATATTTTGTGATTTTTGGCCAAAGTGTTCATAAGTTATAAGCAAAAATAAAAAATGTTCATATCTCATGTGCACTAGGTGGCACTGTGCCGAAACTGCGCAGGTCGCCTCAGGTCATGGTTGTCATAACACACACCAAGTTTGATCAGCATACATTAAATCGTTGTGGAGATACAGCCTCAAGTCCATTTTGGCGGCCACTTCGTTAAATTTGGTTTGAACAATCAACATGAATTCCATAACGTTTTGCCAGCGTGATCTGAAGATGATCTGGTTCAATTTTCGTGAAAATCAGAGCAACGGCCCAGGAGGAGTTTGAAAAAGTAGGCTTTTTGGAAAATTAAAAATGGCGGGGTGCAATCGAATCATCTTGAGCCAAGGAATTTTGTTTCTACCCCTTACGGTTCAAAAGTTATAAGTATGAATGTGCATGCAACTTTGAACAGTTGGTGGTGCTAGAGGGATTGAGTTAGAGACTCCAAATTCAGCACAGTGACAGATCAGACTGTCCTCTAACTGCGTGCCAAATTTCACAACTTTCCCACAAGCGTTTCTATGGGCAACCATAGACTCAAGCGCGGAAGAAATGGAAGAATAAGAAGAACGGCAATAGGTGTCTACGAACATTCGGTGCTTGGGCCCTAATAATAGACAAACAATGAAAGTGTTGATGTTATTGGGATTCAAATAATATGTATGCAAGTAATAAGGATGCATTACTTAATGTTAATACATTAACTAACATTATCTAACAATTAACAATTCATTGCAGTTACAGTATTTCTTAATCTTTGCTTATGTTTCCTTGAACATAAAACGCACAAGACACAGGCGGAATCATGATTTGTTTTATAATATGCAATGCAGTTAATAAAGTTAGCATCTCATGTTTCCTATTGTGTGTTTTCTGGTAAACATTAGCTGTTTAATTTCTGCATGTGTGTGTTCATCTCATTTGCTGAAATTAAACATGTATTAGCCATCGGTGCTTCTCTAGTTGTCAGAATAATGCACTGAAAGGGTCCATCTGGGTCAGCCTCTATTGCACACTGTATCAGTCGGAGCGGGAAGCGTATTTGTGAAATCAACACTGAGTGAAGCTGAACACGAGGCGACGGGCCTTTGAGGCTGTTTCTGATTCTTGTATAATCCGAGCAGTTGGACCCAATCAGATCTCGCCGCATTGTGGGACAAAACATGACTAGACGGCCTTTATTTGGCATTACGCAACTTCTGATGGCTAGAAGTGAGAGTAGAATTAGACGAGATGACCCAATTCAGCACATAAGAGGAAGGGGCAGCCTGAGCGACTCGGAGGCCCGGAGACACACATCATCGGCTTCAACGTTCGCTCTAGAAATGGAAAAAGCAAACTTTTGTTCAGATTACCGGCATTTGATGGATGAGCCTTCCCAGTTCATGTGACAGCGGTGCAGATGTCAGACAGATGTGATTGCAGATTTTTTGATTAAATTTTTAATGAGAAGCGCAGTGAATTCCACTCAGTATTGATGCACGATTTAATTGTCTTGTCACAAGCAAGCCGATATCCTGCATTGACGGCTGAATTTGATGCTTCCTTCTGTTGGAGGAGACAGGGGAACACCGGGAGACACGATCCTCCGTGCCGCCACTGTGTCGCCGTGCCAGAGGCAATGTGCCTGCCAAATGCAAAATGCATTTCCGTTTCCCGCACTTCATGAATCGAGCGTGCACCTGAAGCCCGTCCCTGGGTGAACCCGTGGTGAATGAGGCCACTGCTGGAAAAACACAGCAAATATACACTGGGTTGAGCCTGTTGGGTTAGTGGCTGGGTCAGTTGAAACAATACACCCCTCCGAAACAACAACCCAGCAGAGGCTTCACTACAACAACCCAGCTGATGGGTTATCCTCGTGCATTTCTTCTGTGAAATGGTTTGCACACTCTAAAAAATGCTAGGTTAAAAATAACCCAAGTTGGGTTGAAAATGGACTAACCCAGCAATTGGGTTGTTTTAACCCAGCGATTGGGTTGTTTTAAGCAAACATTTAACTCGACCGCTGGGTTGAAACAACCCAATTGCCCAACCCAACTTGGGTTATTTTTAACCCAGCATTTTTTAGAGTGTATACATTGTTCTTTAATGTGCTGTAAATCATTTTATTTAATGCAATGCAACACACACTCTAAAAAATGCTGGGTTGTTTTAACCCAAATGTGGATTGTTTTAAATGTTATTTAAAAATGTAACCCAATTGCTGGGTTTGTCCATATTTGACTCAAATCTGGATTAAAACAACCCAGCATTTTTTTTAGAGTGTCCATTGTGAATTCCTGGGTGTGCTTGCTTATTAATAAATGTTAACCCAGCATTTTTTAAAGTGTACTCTACTGTAGTAGTTCTGTGTGTGATTTGAATTTTCAATGTTTTTTGGGTTCATATTAAGCCGGCAATATATTAATTTCTAATCGATAACAGCTGACATGTTGGGTCAAACATTTAACCCAACCAGCTGGGTAAAAACAACCTAACGATGGGTTTGTCCAAGTTTGACCCAGCCCTGGTTTGCAAAATAACCCAAATTGGGTTGTTTTCAACCCAGAATTTTTTAGAGTGTAGTAAACCTGTGGCAACACTGGGCGATCCATCACAGCTGTCGAACTCCAAAAACGGCTTGTTTTGATAATGTGGGATTTGTGATGTCACACGGGCAAAAACATTTCCATATGCCCACCTTCAAAGCCAGACATCGACCAATAGTAACACATCATTGCACAAGCACGTCAGAGGATTATATGTTTGTTCGGAGCATTTTATTTTGTAAACGAGGCACAGTGTAATGGAAAGTTCACAAAGAAACTTCAGTTGAAAATAATTGTGTGTGTGTGTGTGTGTGTGTGTGTGTGTGTGTGTGTGTGTGTGTGTGTGTGTGTGTGTGTGTGTGTGTGTGTGTGTGTGTGTGTGTGTGTGTGTGTGTGTGTGTGTGTGTGTGTGTGTGTGTGTGTGTGTGTGTGTGTGTGTGTGTGTGTGTGTGTGTGTAAAAAGTCCTGTTCTGCATGTACATACTATGTACTTATTATAGTAATTGCAATAACTGGGTAATAACTCAGTACTAACCCTGAACCTCCCCCTAAACCTCACCTAACTCATGTAGTTACTGTATATCTCCAGTACTTTCTTGATGTATTTATTTGAAATTTTGTCATTAAAATAGAGTGTTTTGATCATGTTTTAAATCAGCAAAGTAAAAAAAAAAAAAAAATACATTAACTTATAGCCTACTAGCTGGTTTATTACTGCATTATCAAATAATTTCTAATGTGCTGGATCCTTTTAACATTCAGCATGCCAATATAAATATAAATACAACAGAAAATATGAAATAAACAGTGCTTTTTAAGTAGGTTTAATGTTCAATAACACTGCATATTCTTCACTGTATAAATTAAATGCATACATTGAGACGTAGCTCTTCTGTACAACATTAATCCTGTCACAATTACTGTTAAACTGAACTTTTATTTTGACGGGTTGCCTTTGTGCTTCGAGTTCCTGTATGTGTGTGTGTGTGTGTTTATGATATGACGATAGATTTTGTCGAATGAAACGGTAAAATGCTCATGAAGTGACTGGAGATGCATTCATGTCTTCATATTGATGTGCCAGAGGCTGAAAAACACAGCAAGTTTCAGTGTGTGTGTGTGTGTGTGTGTGTGTGTGTGTGAGAGAGAGCGAGAGGTAGGCTAAATGAAACCGCACATCTGCTCCATTCATTCACTGAGACAGAGAAACATGCAGGATTCATATTTAAACAGTCATTTTGCGGCTTAATATTCACAGACACTAGTATATGTCGTGATTTGATTTAAGTGACTGACCAACATTTTATTTATTCATCAAAACAAACTGACATATGCAGTAAATTCCGTTTTTATGACTGGATTCTGCCTGCGCATCGCGGAAATGAATCCTGATGGAAGTTTAGTCAAGAGTAGTGAGCGATTTATTTTTTGGTTTGTTGGTCTTTTGTTGTTTGATGAACATTAAAACGCAGACGCAGCGCAAAAGGAATATACACAGCTATACGTTACACAGCTCAGTGCCTTCACGCAGTTCATTAATAAACCAGCGGTTTGTTATATCGGCCTTTTTTTCATGCAATAGCCGATATGCCGATGGTTGTAAATTGATCAAAAATCGGCCAATACATCAGTGCATCCCCAGGGCTCGGCATTAAGCCGGTTCACTTGCTTGTAAATCTGTCACTCACTTGTCCGATTAAAAAATTAGCTTGTCCGGATTTTTGTTTTGTTTTGTGTTGTAAATATAATTTATTCTGAAGCAATATTCTCATCAGTGTTCAATCATCTTTGATTGATTGTCTACATATTTGTGATATTTTTACCTTTTATAAAGGACACTTTTCCATAATCTTTTTAAATGTTGCCTTGTACTTGTACTTGTGTAATGACAATAAAGTTGAATCTAATCTAATCTAATATAGACTATGCTTCAGCTTTCATTTTATTTATTTTTTAAATTTGATCTAGAAATTAAATTAGAATAAGACACTGTTACCAATCAAATTAAATAAATTACACGAAAAAATGTACAACTGCATTCAATGTAATCAGATTGTTTTAAATATGTTTGAATATACAAATATAAAAATAAACTAAACCACCAGTAGGTGGCAGCAGGTGACTGCAGGGTTCCCGCGGGGTCTTAAAAAGTCTTAAAATGTCTAAAAAAAATTTTTTTACATTTAAGGCCTTAAAACGTCTTAAAAACGGCCAGATTTTCACCCGAGGTCTTAAATTTAATTTAGTTAGGTCTTAAAAAAAGTGTTATCCTCGTTCATTTCCAGAAATGCTGGCCGCAGAAAGTTATTAACGTTACACTGTAGCAAAAAAGTATCGAATCGCGAAAGCGGAGCTCAAAACGGAGCTCTAGAGTCTTTGCTGCGCCGCCCTCAGCACATTTGTTCGGTGTGTTGTAGTTCTTTCTGGGGGTGTTGGTACACGTACTCGGTGATAAAACTACAAATCTCGTGATAAATGCAATTACCTGCCCGCAAAATACGTCTACATTTAATAACATTGTATTTTTCTGGACAGAATGAGGCAGACATGCATTGTTTTATATTATTCTAAACAGTGATAAAGTCTGCACTCAATCAGCACTGCATACCTTATTATTATGACAACAGTGAAGGCTTTTAGCCTATTTTCATTTTGGGCCTAAGGTTTTGGGCATTTGGCTCGTTGTTGGCTGTGGAGGGTTACTAACGTCATTGCTTTATTGCTTTTTTTATTATTTCTTTGATTTAAATAATTTTGGTAATGCGTCGTATAGGTCTTAAATTTCAATCTTTATGGTCTTAAAATGTCTTAAAAAGGTCTTAAATTTGACTTTCTGAAACCTGCAAGAACCCTGTGACTGTCTTAATGAGTGAGTCATTGAGTCGATTCGTTTAAACGATTCATTCAAACGGATGATTCATTCAGTAACACACACTGTTGCTGTGAGAAGCATTATGGTTCTGCTGTGATCTTTGTTTGGAACTATTTTTGCTGCTGAAATCGAACAAAAACACTCAATATTGCATCTAAAATGTAAGTGGCTTAATGTTAATGAATTGTTTATGGAACTGTCATATGAAATCAGTGTCATTTTCAGTCATGATGGTATTCAGCACTCTTGGTTGTGTGATGTTGCTTAACTGTAGGATATCATATGTTATAAATATAAAAACTCCACAATTTGTAATGTTAACCGTGTGTGTTAACTGAGTTTTTCTGTGAGCGGCACTCATTTGTTGTGATTTCTCCTCGAGAGGCTGCGCAAGTGTCAACAGCGCAACCTTGTTACCGTCAGTACATTATACATTATTATTATCCACTATCAATCGCCACTTACACTAATGAATGCAGAATTAGTGTTGCATTTTGGTGATTCCCTAGTTCTTTTTTTTACTTTTTAATCAGCTTGTCCGGTCAGAAAAGTAAAATTCTCTTTCACTTGCCCCTTCAAAAAATCCACTTGTCCCGGACAAGCGTTAATGTCGAGCCCTGATCCCTATTTATTTAAGCAGCGAAGGTGCGAAAGCACCTATTGAAACCGTTAGATTTCTTCTTTTTATTCTGCCATTGAAGTCTATGGCAGCCCATAGAACCGCTTGCGGGAAAGTTATGAAATTTGGGACACAGATAGAGGTCTGGCCCAACATTAACCACGCCAATTTTGGAGTCTCTAAAACAATCCCTCTAGCACCACCACCTGTCCAAAGTTTCACTCATGTTTATGCTAATAACTTTTGAACCCAAATGGCTAGAAGCTAAATTCCACCATTTTGAATTATCCGAAGAACCTACTTTTTAAACAAAAAATTAACCAGATCATCTTAAGACCATGTTGACAAAAAGTTATGGAAATCAAGATGATTCGTCAAATAGTTTTTGATAAACGTGCAAACAAATTTTACATAGTGGTTGCGAAAACACACTCAAGGCTATATCTCCGCAACGCTTTATCATATTCAAAACAAACTTGGTACATGTCATCACAAGCATGACCTGAGGCAACATGCAGCGTTTCGGCACAGCGCCACCAACTGGTCCGGAGATACGAAAAATGGCTGTTTTTCCTTCTAACTTCTGAACCGTTTGTCCAAAAATCATAAAAGTAGTCTAGTTAGATTCAGGACGGCATGCCGAGAATTTCACCATATCAGCCATTTTGGCTGTCGGCCATTTTGAATTATGTGCTAAAATGCTGTATTTTATGAACACATGAACGGATTGTTACGAAACCAGGACCATGCCCTGAAGGAGCCTGAGAAGTTTTGAAACAGCGCCACCTAGTGGATATTTTTTTTCTTCAAACGCTTATAACTTTGGGTGGGGTTGACTTATTTTCATGGGAGTAACTTTTTTCGTCTCCTGAATCCTTGCAGAGACCAACGATACCAGACTTGTCATGGTTTGTGCAGCATGCTAATTTAGAGCTTGAAAAACGTTAGCTGATATCTCCAAAACCGCTAGTCCGATCGAGATGAAACCAGCGTCAGAAGTTCAGAAACATAGGTCGGTAGTAATTTGTTCAGGTCCAAATGTCCAAATATTGATAGTAAGGGGGGAGTAAAATCCAATCAAAGTCAGGAGTCAGTCATTTTTTACGTGTTTTTTCATATAAATGTCTATAACTCCAAAACGAAATGAGATAGTTTCACCAAAATTGACACACACACATGTATGGGCTCATTCTGAAGACACATAAAAAAAATGTAGGATTGTGCCTCTTGGTGGCGCTATAATAGAACAAAACATGAAATTCCCATAGACTACAATGCATTTTTAAGTCTTTTTGCCTAAAATCATCTTAAAATGTGTTTAATTGCTCAATCCTGCTGTTTATCTGACACTCCCAGCCATTTTGGCATTTCTTGTCTTCTTATTTGCGCCTGGCCCCGGTATTGCTGCTTGCAGCTATATAAATAACATTATAAGTGGACCTCAAGGAATATGTTAAAACAATAAAATGAATGACCCCTTTAAACAAAAATGGCAAACGGAGACCAAGGCAGCTCTGGCATGATGTCAATAACACTTCTATAAATGACTTACAGTTTCTGCACAGTTATTGATGCCCTAAAGTACAGAAAAAAGGTACTGTTGGGTACCGAATTTCAGTTAAAGTGTGAACTGAAAATGTCCGGATTCACCAAATTCATAAAAGAGAATACACGTAAAAAATTTGTCTCTGTTTTATCCCGAGGTTTACTGCAGTCAGCCGGATCCGGGCCGTATCCAGATCAGATGGTGGACCTGTGCCCGGAGAAGACCAACGCATGACCCTGAAGTGTCTGAGAGACCGTGATTAGACTCCCCCTGAAACTGCCTCATCGACACGGCATCCGCAATAAACCCGTCTCCAGCGTGATGACTCCGATTGTTCCAATATTACAATTTAATAATTCTTAAATCGATATGTCATCCGCAATAAACCCGTCTCCAGCATGTTGCCTCCGATCCTTCGAATATTCCGATCTATTATGACCTCTGACCTGCCAGAATAATAATCATACGCTGTTTGTTAATTGAGGAGAACTGGCACCCCGACTGAGCCTGGTTTCTCCCAAGGTTTATTTTCCTCCATTCTGCTCCTGATGGGGTTTTGGTTTCCTTGCCACTGTTGCCTCTGGCTTGGCGTGCTCAGTTGGGGACACTACATTTTTCAACTAAATATCAAAATAAATCTGATTATTAAACTAAATTAACCATATAAACTAAATTACTGATCTAATTACTGATCTAAAGCCCACACTGTATAATAATTGAAATGAGCTGATGACATCACCGTTTTCTCCAGAATGGCTGTACGGCTTACAACCGTACGGTTGCATTATTTTCCTGTTTAACACTGTAAAGCTGCTTTGAAACTATCTGCATTGTTAAAAGCGATATATAAATAAGGTAAAAAAAAACATACAGCACTCACAAACATAAGTACTTACTCAAGAGAGCATGTGATTTCAGACGCAGCCCCAGAGTTTCTCAACGTGTAAATACATCGAATGCTCCATTTTTGTCCTTTAATAACAGAATGCATCCAGTAAATAGGTCACACACAGAAGAACAGGGAGCAGTGACTGTCTCAGAAAACAACTCCAGTACAGACAGACAGACAAGAGATGACACCTTCACTCAGAAACCCTCACTCTCGCAGCCTTCAGAGTCCATGAAGAGAGCAAAACTCAAGAGAGTGAACTACATCTGACATGAGAGGAAAGAGATACAGTGAAGAGAAAACACGGAGACAAGGTGAAGGAGAGATAAAAGACAACAGAACAGGACGAGACGGGAGGGACGGAGGGGAAAAGAGACGAGAGAAAGCAAACACAGACAACAGCAGAGACGTGGAAATGAAAGCAAAGACAGAACGGGCCTAAATCTTCCGTTAGAGTATCAAACGCGTGACCCAGATGAAGTCGATCGCGTGATCCTCCGCTCGCAGGAAACGGAGGGATCAAAGTGTGCTCCTGTGAAAGCCGAGCGCGTCTTTATTTGCAGGAGCTTGTCAGTCAAACATGCGCAGCTTTACTATGCAAAGAGACTGGAGGGTACAGGAGTAATATTATGAGCTGTGCTGCGTCAGATCACATCTCGCCTGCCTGTCTCCTTCAGGACGCCGTTCCAGACACTTTAAAGCCACTGGATGACAGAGTCAGGGATCGGGAAACTGCAAAACGGCAGATTTCTTGACATTACCCATAAAATAGGACAGCGAGAGCAGACGTGTGGACGCGAGACGGCGGCGGCGGCATCTCTGCTGTTAGAAGACGAACAACGGCTGATGAGGACTCAGAGGGAAAGGATTTTATAAGGAGGTCATGTGTGTGTGTGTGTGTGTGTGTGTGTGTGTGATGGGTAGGTTTATGGATAGTGTGTGTGTGTGTGTGTGTGTGTGTGTGTGTGTGTGTGTGTGTGTGTGTGTGTGTGTGTGTGTGTGTGTGTGTGTGTGTGTGTGTGTGTGTGTGTGTGTGTGTGTGTGTGTGTGTGATGGGTAGGTTTAGGGATAGTGTGTGTGTGATGGGTAGGTGTATGGATAGTGTGTGTGTGTGTGTGATGGGTAGGTTTAGGGATAGTGTGTGTGTGTGTGTGTGTGTGTGTGTGTGTGTGTGTGTGTGTGTGTGTGTGTGTGTGTGTGTGTGTGTGTGTGTGTGTGTGTGTGTGTGATGGGTAGGTTTAGGGATAGTGTGTGTGTGTGTGTGTGTGTGTGATGGGTAGGTTTAGGGATAGTGTGTTTGTGTGTGTGTGATGGGTAGGTTTAGGTTAGGGGCAGTGTGTGTGTGTGTGTGTGATGGGTAGGTTTAGGTTAGGGGCAGTATGTGTGTGTGTGTGTGTGTGTGTGTTGTGCACCACCTATAGGCTATAGTACTAAATACTGCACTACTGACTTTAGAGCAGGTGTGTGTGTGTGTGTGTGTGTGTGTGTGTGTGTGTGTGTGTGTGTGTGTGTGTGTGTGTGTGTGTGTGTGTGTGTGTGTGTGTGTGTGTGTGTGTGTGTGTGTGTGTGTGATGGGTAGGTTTAGGTTAGGGGCAGTATGTGTGTGTGTGTGTGTGTGTGTGTGAGATGGGTAGGTTTAGGGATAGTGTGTTTGTGTGTGTGAGATGGGTAGGTTTAGGGATAGTGTGTGTGTGTGTGTGAGATGGGTAGGTTTAGGGATAGTGTGTGTGTGTGTGTGTGTGTGTGATGGGTAGGTTTAGGTTAGGGGCAGTATGTGTGTGTGTGTGTGTGTGTGTGTGTGTGTGTGTGTGTGTGTGTGTGTGTGTGTGTGTGTGTGTGTGTGTGTGTGTGTGTGTGTGTGTTGTGCACCGCCTATAGGCTATAGTACTAAATACTGCACTACTGACTTTAGAGCAGGTGTGTGTGTGTGTGTGTGTGTGTGTGTGTGTGTGTTGTGCACCGCCTATAGGCTATAGTACTAAATACTGCACTACTGACTTTAGAGCAGGTGTGTGTTGGTCAGTGGTTTTCAGTTCCTCACAGCAATGCTCCTGATCACACCTGGTGTTCAGACCAGACGGGTGAACAGATGAGCAGTGTGTTTGATATTTAAACAGCGAGGAACACTTGCGTCGCGTCTCACGTGCGCCGGGTGTGTGATAGAGCCTGTGCTGTCTTAACATTTATGCTCATTCTAACATGCATTTATATGCATTATTCAAAGTGAGTGAATAATGACAGCTTGCACATTGTTCAAACAATAACTATATATCACACACCCCTATTATGATACTCAAGAACACAACAATGATCATTTGGAGTACACACAAACTACTCAAATCTCAAAAAGCTACAACCGACTAAAGTCACGAGTGACTGATCCGTTAGACATGAACAGCATGATAACTCACGTTAATTATACACATATCTATAATTGACCTTTCTCTCTCCTTGTCTGCCATCTTGGATTTGCCATTGGATCAAGGTCTTCACACACGTTCTGCTATAGTCTACTGTATAAAAGATGCAGAACACCATCAGACCGGTGCTAACGCTGACCCGTTAGGCTGGTTTCTGCTTGTTTTAGAGCGGAGCCACCGAATGCTGTTTCTACAGGGCATCTTTGAGTCTCTAGAGACAGAAAGACGAGATTTTAACCAGTGTCCCTCACCTGTAAAGCACTGTCGTAATGCTCATTGAGCTCCTGAGACGTGAGATCCTCACGTAACACATGTGAGGAGGAGTGTGGGGTGATTTATGTAAGTGTCACTGATACTGACAGCCGCGTTTTCATGGCGACATTACATCAGGAAAGAATAAATGCCAATGCCAGTGTTTCTCTGTGGCTGTATCCGAGCTTTAACACACACACACACACACGTCTGAGCCTATAGCCTTCCGCTTCAGATTGACTGTTTTCATTTAAATGTGAAAAATACTTTGTGCAAAAAGAGTTCATTCATACTGTAAATTTGATAATTCAAAAACGTCCCCAGTCCAACAAAAGCATTTATTGCTCAAACACTGGTTAGCAATTCATCACAAGACACACAAGAGCCAATCTGAATGTACGGAGGACTTCAGGATTTTATGTTTTTTGTCAATTTTTTTTATAAATTCATGTACTTTTATCTGTGTTACAGGTTTAATATTGCTGGGAATTGGTTTAGGCGTTAAGCACTCAAAAATATCGGTAACACTTGCTATGAATCATTAGTTAAGCATTAGTAAATAGTTAATTCATCCTTTATAAAACATTAGTAGACATTAAAAAGCTTATTAGCAATTATAAATACAGCTATACATGCTTGTTTCTTGAATTATAAGCATACACTTTAAAAAATGCAATTGGGTTGTTTTAAACCAGCAGTTGGGTTAAAACAGCCCAATCGCTGGGTTAAAACAGCCCAATCTCTGGGTTAAAACAGCCCAATCGCTGGGTTAAAATCACCCAATCGCTGGGTTAAAACAGCCCAATCGCTGAGTTAAAACAGCCCAATCACTGGGTTAAAACAGCCCAATCGCTGGGTTAAAACAACCCAATCGTTGGGTTAAAATCGCCCAATCGCTGAGTTAAAACAGCCCAATCGCTGAGTTAAAACAGCCCAATCACTGGGTTAAAACAGCCCAATCGCTGAGTTAAAACAACCCAATCGTTGGGTTAAAATCGCCCAATCGCTGGGTTAAAACAGCCCAATCGTGGGTTAAAACAACCCAATCGCTGGGTTAAAACACCCCAATCACTGGGTTAAAACAACCCAATCGCTGGGTTAAAATCACCCAATCACTGGGTTAAAACAGCCCAATCGCTGGGTTAAAACAACCCAATCGTTGGGTTAAAATCACCCAATCGCTGGGTTAAAACAGCCCAATCGCTGGGTTAAAACAGCCCAATCGCTGGGTTAAAACAACCCTATCGCTGGGTTAAAACCGCCCAATCACTGGGTTAAAACAGCCCAATCGCTGGGTTAAAACAGCCCAATCGCTGGGTTAAAACCGCCCAATCGCTGGGTTAAAACAACCCAATCGCTGGGTTAAAAACGCCCAATCGCTGGGTTAAAACAGCCCAATCGCTGGGTTAAAACAACCCAATCACTGGGTTAAAAACGCCCAATCGCTGGGTTAAAACAGCCCAAACGCTGGGTTAAAACAACCCAATTGCTCACCCCAATTCACTAACCCTAACCCACATTTTATAGAGTGTATCTATAATATGTATTTTCATACTTTATTATCATTTCTAAATTAAGTATTACATTTTTTACAAACCAGTTATTTAGGAGTAATCAGTGGTTCATAAAATAATTTAGAAAGTGTAAGTAAATGACTAATAAACTCTATTTTGTCAAAGCGTTACGAGGCATAAATATCACTTTAGATGAGCTCACAGAAATAGCGACATGTGTTTTATAACTAAATGTTTTATAACTACCTGAAAAAATCATGAATTACAGTGTTAAAGCATTTATTAACCCACTGAGTAACTATTACTATGTCTAAATGAAAATGTACATTTAAATAGTTTATTAGTCATTTACTTACACTTTCTAAATGATGTTATGAACCACTGACGACTGGTTTATAAATAATATATTACTTAATTATGCTTATAAATCAAGAATAAAGCATGCATGGCTGTATTTATAAACTACTTATTAATGCATTATAAATGATGAATTAAACATGCATTTTAGTCTTACGTATTAGTCATACATCATTTGAAACTGTTAACTACTTTTATTTGTGTACACTCACAATAAAATAAAAAAAATTGTGCTTTTTTGCTAAATAATAAAGCAAACATGATGCGCGATTTGCCGCCTCTCCCGCCTCTCTCTCTCAATGAAAGTCCATTCTGATACTCTTCAGAAAATGAACTGTAACTCAGTGAATACTAGTCACACAAACATAAGACATATGTCTAAAGAAACGTTCAAATGTCAGGTTTTAAATCAAATATTCTCTGTGTATGTAATCTGTTTGAAAAGAGAGAGATATCAGTCATTCGTGAGCACCTCATTATCTGCTAATGAGGCCACGCCCACAGAGCGCGCGTTCAATTCAAAGGCAAATCCTGACACGAATACAGTGTGTTTTCCATTAATATGTAAAAAGCACAAATGTCAGAGCTTGTCAAAACATCTACAGGGCCACAGATCTGTCTCAGACACGTAGGGGTTAAGCCTTGTCTGGAAATCCAGGGTTAAATGCTCCGCGGCGCGCATTCATTACTTACAGTATTACAATAATAAGGGCATTATAGCTCTGTCATCACTTATTTGCAATATCTCTTGATGACAAACACTGCAGGACATTTTCACACTGTGTACACTGTGTTAATTACATAACAATTAGAGTTTTAATAAGCAATATCTTACATTTGAAAACAACCAGCATTTCTAGGCATAGCAAGGTTATACTGTCACAAAGCCTGAGCTGAACCGGAGCATCAAGGTGAAAACACACCCGCCTCTCACGCTTCAGTGCAGATTTTAAGAGCGAATGCAGTTTTATCCCTTAATGCACTGAAGATATAGAGACCTATTGTATGTGTCCTCTGCAGTGACTTTTTATGTTATTATCCTGAAAGCATATTTTTAAAGTCACTGCACACCAAGCGGCTGTATTCTTGAGAACAGGGCAGTTGTGCTCTAAAAGAACACGCAATGTCCATTAGCATCTGAGCCGTGATCCAGTGCACACTTTGACTACTGTTCGGTAGGACTTCTTTTAACACACAGGTGTGTTTAATTCACAGCCATGCATAGGTATCATCTTTCCGCAAAATGACTCCTGCAGATCCAGAGATTTCCTCTTGATAAATATATTACTCTTGGCTTTTTGTAGATATAAACACATGACACTAAATACTCTAAAACATGCTGGGTTGGTTCAAATGTGGACAAACCCAACCCAAATTTGGGTTGAAACAACCCAGCATATTTTAGAGTGTAGTAATATCGGACTGGGTGTTATCATAAAGTTATGGATTGTTATTATAAAGATACATCCATTGAAATCGTCTCACTTCATCACCCCTGATGAGTTTACATTCCTGCAATATAAGAGTAAAAAAAAATCACATTAATTTTACCGAGAAATTGATGTTGAACGTTAACATTTTTAAGACCTACCATGACGTTGCTAAATTGTGATTTAGGAGTCATACACTAAATGTAATTGTAACATTAAAAAGAATAATAATAGCCACATTCTCAGTAAAAACACCAGAGATCCACAAATCAGAGAAATGTGAATGATGGTTCCTCAAACCGCTTGTTTTTACTGTATAGTTCACAGTAAAGTTCATCGTTTTTTATTGTACCATTTAGGATGAGTAGTTTCATAAAAGATTAATCATAAACGATCATTCTTCCAGAACTTTCTTTTTCGTGTGTGTGCCTCGAATCAAAGGCAATATCTGTTGCGATTCATCTGATCTTTTGGTTCATGCTTAAAACTCTTTATTGAAGACTTTTTGAAATCCCTATGGAGAAAATGAATGGGAAAATACTTGGCTCGGCTGCCTTGTTGCACAACTGATGGGAGATATAAACCCTGGAAGAATTTCTCATCATTTTCAAAAGTCCCTCAATCGTTTAATCCCTTAAAGCTCACCAAAATGATGTATTAAAACGTGTTTTTTTTTTCTCTCCCCTGTGAAAAAATGTATTCGTGCCTTAAAATAGCTTGACTGTAACTCAACACCCTTAGGTTCATGAATATGCAAATTAGCCCCGCCTCCTCTCACTCAAGCCAGCTCAGAGATCCACTCTAACCTGGCATCTCTTGAGACTAATGATATGCGAAAGCCCGCCCATATGCTGACGTGATTGGTTACAAGATCATTCGTGAAGTCAGAAACAATTTTTTTTTTCACTGCAGTTTTATGGAGACAATTCTCAGCAATGGTGTTGACATGAATTTGCACATGGTTTGACATCACACAGACATATAAACACCATTGAAAAAAGGATTTTCTACCACAGGGGGTCTTTAATCAATCATAAAAGATGGTTCATTCATAGACATCACCCGATAATGAAGTCCTTCCAGTTCCAGGAAAATCACCAAATCTCTTGCTTCTCAGATGTTTCTCCAGAGAAAAAGACCCTAGTAATGTCCAATGTGTCCAATTCCAACAATAACCCAAAACCATACCAGAATCAAACTCAATGACCTCATTTATGATATTTCTCCCAAAGACCTTCTGGAGAGGCAAAGTTTGCAACAGCAGCAAAGCTCCATTAAACCTCCTGAACGATGAAAGATCAACCTCACAGCATTTACAATTCACTTAAATTCATTAACGCATCAGGTATCATGGACTAACATACAAATGTGACCATATGTAAAGTGTTACCTAGCATTGTGCTCAAGACCAACTAAACCCAGACCAATTCGAGACCAAAACTGACCAAAAACTGTATAAAAGTATTAACTCGTGTTGCATTCCAAGTCTTCTGAAGTCATGCGATATGTGAAGAACAGAGTTGATCTTAATGTTTTAATCGCTGAAATGATGATCCCGCCGCTCGTGAACGCACTCACACACTCAGTCACTCATATCTCATTCAAAAGAAACACCGACTGAACACGAGAGCCAGTGACATTTCACTATCAAAGCTGACTTAATGACGCAATTGGTCACGAGACACCACCACGTCCAACAGCCTTCAGCGCGATTACTTCCGGTGAGTGAGGTCAAACTATGATCTAGCGTAGAGATACACGTGAAGGCTATTGGACATAGTGGTGTAGGTAATAAATGCTATAAATACTGTTCGGTTTTCTCGCACAAACCGATCGTTTCATGTCTTAAAGGTCCCGTTCTTTGTGATCCCATTGTTCAAACTTTAGTTAGTGTGTAATGTTGCTGTAATGTAGCATAAATAATACCTGTAAAATTATAAAGCTCAAAGTTCAATGCCAAGCGAGATATTTTATTTAACAGAAGTTCCCTTCCAAAGCCTACAGTGAACGGCCGATTAGGACTACATCCTGGTACTTCCTTCATTAATGACGTCAGTAGAACAGTTTGTTGACTAACCTCCGCCCACAAGAATACGCGAAAAAGGGGGCGTGGTCTTGTTGCTCTCCCACGTGGAGAAGAGGAAGTGTTGCGTGGAGAAGAGGAGGTGTTGCGTTTGAGTGTGTTTGTCGCCATGTCGTCGAGACGCTGTTATTTTCATCCCGGAGTCAAATCACCTTTGTTTGGCTTTCCCAGGGACGCTGTAGAGATCATTGAGAGCATACATCTCCCCATTACGGTAAGAGGCGTGACCTTTCCGGGCAACGTGCGCTAAGCTGCGGTCGAATCACAACACGGGAACCGCTGGCACAATCAGAACTCGTTACGTGTTTCTGAAGGAGGGACTTCATAGAACAAGGAACTCATCAGGCCGTTTTTAGGACAGTGAAAACAGCGGTATACAGATGAGTAAATTGTGTGAAAAATACTGTGTTTTTACACGCGAAACATGAACACATGTTATATTGCACACTGTAAACACAATCAAAGCTTCAAAAAAACACGAAGAACGGGACCTTTAAGACATCAATGTGTCGTCACAAGTCGCAGGGTTTAATATGGATTTGTCTGTGCATGTTTTTTTAACTCTCATAGATTTTGTTACCATTCACATGCATTATACGACTGACAAACTGCAACGGTTGGAGTTCATACATTTATACATGTATGCATTTGTCCAAAGCGACTTACATTGCATGCAAGGTACACATTTTACATTTTTGTCAGTTCTTGCTTTCCCTGGGAATCGAACCCATGACCTTGGCGTTGCTAGCGCCATGCTCTACTGTTTGAGCTATAGGAAAGCCTCTTAATCTCTTAACCTAAATTTTTGAGAATTTTCTGAAAACGACATACCCAAATAAAAATGTCTGCAGCTCTTAAACACCTATGGTCTATATTCATAAATCTGTTCTTATGTTAAACTAGACACTTGAAATGTTGTTACACAAGAGTCATAATAATTCAAAGTAGTATGGAAACAGAGTAAAACAAGGTCAAATATACACGTAAGTGACTTTTAATTGAAATTCACTTAGGGAAAAAATGATGAGAATTGAATGTTAAGAGCCTGAAAATGAATCATGTTTTGATTCAAATTTGAGGATGATTCTCTCAGTAATGTCTAGGTGTCCTTTCAAAAGGCCATTTATTTCAGAACATTTGTAATTGTAAAGAGTAGTTTTTCATTCTAACAAATCCGCAATAAACTGCTAATTAAAATGGATATACAGTTACTGAAAAGCAACTATTTATAGAATTTACAAAGTAATTAATTTAGTTGATAAGAAGTGTCAGTCATAGAGTCTGAAAACTGGCAGGCCCGCGCTGCTGTCATGGAGACGGTAAGCACAAGTAGTATTCACCAATATTGCTTACAAACACTGCACAAGATAATGCATTTTGATTGGTTACTACGTCCATCAATCAAACCTTTGTTGACTAGGCATTGGTTAGTCATTGACCGACTTTATCCAATGAAAACCACGAGCGCTTTGACTGACACCTGTGACTGTGGAGCCAGTAAGGCGCTTCCTGTATGTAATGATTCCGCAGAAAGGCTGTGATTGGAGGAGAGAGACCTGGGAGGGTTCATATTACGTGGAAGACACTGCAGGGGAGATCGCAAGAATACTGATTAAAATGGGCATTTAACTCAAAATGCTCATGTAAACAAATGATGATTTTTAGTTTTTTCGCTATTTTTTCCATGTTTTGGATTAAAAAGTGGGATGCATTTTGAAGAGTGGACCCTTACACGGACATGCATGCTGGTGTTTGTTGGATTCGTCCGATCTGAGATGAGTACTGCGTTTGTTATGCTAATGTTTAAATGGCCGGTCCTTTAGCATTTCGTTTAACCCTTTCCTCTCTGGTGTATTTATTGCAAAAACAAGTTCAGAACATGAATCTTGAGTGTTTTAGCTTTCAAATGATGCATAGTTTGTGATAGTTGATTGAATATTTTGTATAAGACAAAAAGTACAGACACGATCCACGATCCGGTGCGGGTTAACAAGTTAAACATCTTCATTTGTGTTCTACTAAAGAAACAGAGTCACCTACTTCTTGGATGCCCTGGGGGTAAGCAGATAAACATCACATTTTCATTTTTGGGTGAACTATCCCTTTAAGACTACTACAACACTAGCGTTACCTCTTTATTTTTCAAGGATCTTTGAAATACTTTCACGGACAACAACAGAAACCACTGCTCCACAAGAGCTACAGTCCACTTCTACACACAATGCAGCTTCCCAAATTGAATTTCACATGATTTGATTGGAAAACAAATCAGGATACTAAGATTGGACTCGCCCTCAAATAGCAATTTCTTTCCAATGCAATATTGCAGAACCAAACAGAACAAATTCACTTCAGAAATGCCCATGGTTTTCTCCAGCACTGTTTTAAAACGCTCTGATATTTCCTCGGTTTTTCATGAGCGTGGGAACCCGCGAGCACAATAACTGAGGAGTCGATCAGATTGAACGCCTATCCTCCCTCTATGAATGGGCAGAACTCAATGCTCGATATGCTTTGAGCTCCGTAGGATGATAAAGCAGGTTCACACCGAGGGCAGTTCTTCATAAGCCCACCCGCTCGCTTTCCAGCAGAAACTTTGCATATGCACACGAGCTTCAGCTCTTATCGCACCAAACAGAGTCGATTAGGTGCACTCACCTATAAATCTTATACCGGGTCGTGAATCCTTGGCGAAATCTTTCCATGAAGGAGAGGTACCCCTTCGAGTGGTGGAAAGGGCCACGGTCCGAGATGAGCCAATCAAACTGCTTGGTAACATGCTGTTCGTTGGCCGAGGGCTCTTGGCGGGAAGACTGAACTGTTATATGGTCCCATATAAACAGGAAGTAAGTGACTTCAATGAGCCTCCAGTTCATGCTTCACTCTCGACCGCTCTCTGCTCATTCTCGCTCCATTCTGTGGAGACCTGCAGGACGGGAAGAACACAAAACAATATCTCAGTGTCATTCACAAAACTCTGAAATTGAAGAACTCAAAATGCATACAAATCACAGCAGTTTCCAGCTGAAATCAACACTGGAGGCAGCAAAATACCAACAACTCGTATTGCTTTTCACACAGAATTATGATTAGTAGCAGATTATTGAATAATAAAGACTATGCACAATACTATGTTATGTCCTCAAGACACTTTTACCATAGTGCATGATTTGAAACACGTGTCACAAGAGCTCAAAGAGATAAAAGAATAATAAAATGTATGATTCTTCAGTGAATGTTTTTTTATTGGGGGTATTTTTAGGGTTTAGTGTACAGTAGTGGCCAAAAGTGATGTCCGGAAGGGATATTATATTTATATATATATTTATAAAAAATGTTTACTTAAATCGATATGTCATCCGCAATAAACCCGTCTCCAGCGTGTTGCCTCCGATCATTCGAATATTACGATCTATTATGACCTCTGACCTGTAAAGCTGCCAGAATAATAATACTAATATAATAATAATACGCTGTTTGTTAATTGGCCAGAGGAGAACTGGCACCCCGACTGAGCCTGGTTTCTCCCAAGGTTTATTTTCCTCCATTCTGCTCCTGATGGGGTTTTGGTTTCCTTGCCACTGTTGCCTCTGGCTTGGCGTGCTCAGTTGGGGACACTACATTTTTCAACTAAACATCGAAATAAATCTAATTAATAAACTAAATTAACCATATAAACTAAATTACTGATCTAACATTCAAACAACACCTTGAAGAAGTGACGGCCAAAGTGTCATCAAGGGTGGCAATAATTCGACGTCTCGCTGGTACTAGCTGGGGTGCAACTGCCAAGGTGCTTCGAATATCAACAGTAGCCCACGTCTTCTCCACAGCTGAATACTGTGCCCCAGCCTGGTCCAGAAGCCCACACGCCAGGAAAGTCGACACTGCCATAAACACCGCCCTTCGGACTATAACTGGCTGCCTGAATTCTACCCCTGTCTACCATCTGCCAACACTAGCAGGAATTGCCCCGGCCGGCCTCCGACGAGAGGCTGCTACCCTTGCTCTTGCAAGGAAAGCCCAAAGATGCAACTGGCATATCCTGCACAATACCACCACAACAGCACTACCTCCTCATAGACTGAAGTCCCGCCACCCGTACAACAAGGCGGCACAAGACCTGCTCAGGTCCATCCCTGAGGACCTGTCTACAGAGGCATGGCTCGCGGCAGCTTGGAAGCAGGAGTGGGAGTCAGCAGGACCCTCACGAATCCACCGTTACATCTTTGATCCTGGAGGCGGTCTTGAAGGAGAGGATCTGCCACGTCGGCAATGGACTCTGCTAAACCGCCTGCGAACTGGGGTGGGGCGTTACAAAGCATCAATGAGGAAGTGGGGCCTGGAGGACAGAGCAGTGTGTGAGTGTGGGGAGCCAGAACAGACCGCTGAGCACATAATCACCACCTGTCCACTGTATAAACCACCTTCGGAGGCCGGCCTCTTCGACGTGGGACCTGAGATGAGAACGTGGCTGAGTTCTACTGAGCTGGACATTTGATGACGACACACGAAAGAAAAAGAAGAAGAAGACTGGTCTAATTATTGATCTAAAGCCCACACTGTCACCGTATGGAAAGTGAAATGAGCTGATGACATCAAATGGCTATACAGCTTAATAAAATTATGCTGCATTATTTTCCTGTTTAACACTGTAAAGCTGCTTTGAAACAATCTACAGTGTTAAAAGCGCTATATAAATAAAGTTGACTTGACTTGAGGGTAAAACAAAATGCTAAATTTTATTAAAATGCATATCTGACTAAATTATTTGGCAAAAAAGACCCGTTCTTTATTTATCATCGCAATGCAAACAAGCAGAGACTACAAAAAACACAGCTACAGGTTTTATTTTACTATGCAAAAAATATGAAATATAGAAAAAAAGCATACATTGACTACAACATAATCAGTTATTAATATTATTTTTGCATGTGTTCATAATTTATTTGTATGTCCGCCTGCCCAAAAATGACGTCAGCACAGTTTGTCACGATTCATTGCGTTATCATCACAAATAAAACGACCGACTCCAAGCACATCTATACAAGATGCTTACAAAATATTCAACAAACTTTTAATAAAACACTTTTTTTAACCCAGCATTGTATTTTTATATAATAATCAGGGTTTTTTTCCATAGGCCAAACATCACTTTTGGCCACTAGTCTATTGGTGTTACGTCATTTTCATTCCCAAACTGCTGCAATGCGTACAATAACCAATGTAATAAAGCGTTCAGATTCAGTGTTATCAAACTGAACACTCTTTTAGCTTTCACACGACTTGAGTGCTTTTCCAATGAGCCTGGGTTGAATTAGACCTAATCTTATTGGCATAACCCACAACGTATATTTGATTTGATTAGCCGTTTAATCCCACAGTCGTCCGTTTGCAGAGCTCCACGCTGCCCTGACTCGCTGCCCTTTTCACAGATTACACACAGGAATAACAGCCTTCACTTTATTCAGACTAATTGCTGGCATGATAAGTTCAGGCGGGGGTGAGTGTCAGCGTTATGATGTGTTGTGACATGGGTTTGGTTTGTGGAGGAATACGCCAGCGCATCTCACCATAATTAACGCCGTGCATCCGCTCGCACATCAATTTATTACATTGCATTGATTTATGTAATTAAGTGGTGCATACTGATATCCTGCGTGACACGGACAAGAGTAAATACACTCCTGTGAAAAGAATAAGTTAAAGTTGTAGACGTTAAACAACGCGAGCCATGATTCTTATTGGTCACATTGTGTTATACAGTCGCACAGCCAACGCAAGCCGTCTTTAGCAAAAAAACATTGGCAAAATGTTAGAAGGAAAAAGTCTATAAAACTGCTGCTGCTCGTCAGTCTTGTTAGTCATTTTGTACAGTATATTAAGGTTTTTATCATTTTATTAGTTGCACTTGACACATGTGAGTTTGATGTGATTACCTTATTCTTATCTTACACTTTAAAAAATTCCCCAGCGATTGGGTTGTTTTAAGCAAACATTTAACCCAACCGCTGGGTTAAAATGACCCATTCACTGGGTTAAAACAACCCAATTGCTGGGTTAGTCCATTTTCAACCCAACTTGGGTTGTTTTTAACCCAGTGAATGGGTCATTTTGACCCAGCAGTTGGGTTAAATGTTTGCTTAAAACAACCCAACCCATTCACTGGGTTAAAACAACCTAATTGCTGGGTTAGTCCATTTTCAACCCAACTTGGGTTGTTTTTAACCCAGTGAATGGGTCATTTTAACCCAGCAGTTGGGTTAAATGCTTGTTTAAAACAACCGAAACTCAATTGCTGGGTTAGTCCATTTTCAACCCAACTTGGGTTGTTTTTAACCCAGTGAATGGGTCATTTTGACCCAGCGGTTGGGTTAAATGTTTGCTTAAAACAACCCAACCCAATTGCTGGGTTAGTCCATTTTCAACCCAACTTGGGTTGTTTTTAACCCAGTGAATGGGTCATTTTGACCCAGCAGTTGGGTTAAATGTTTGCTTAAAACAACCCAACCCATTCACTGGGTTAAAACAACCTAATTGCTGGGTTAGTCCATTTTCAACCCAACTTGGGTTGTTTTTAACCCAGTGAATGGGTCATTTTGACCCAGCAGTTGGGTTAAATGTTTGCTTAAAACAACCCAACCCAATTGCTGGGTTAGTCCATTTTCAACCCAACTTGGGTTGTTTTTAACCCAGTGAATGGGTCATTTTGACCCAGCAGTTGGGTTAAATGTTTGCTTAAAACAACCCAACCCATTCACTGGGTTAAAACAACCTAATTGCTGGGTTAGTCCATTTTCAACCCAACTTGGGTTATTTTTAACCCAGTGAATGGGTCATTTTAACCCAGCAGTTGGGTTAAATGCTTGTTTAAAACAACCGAAACTCAATTGCTGGGTTAGTCCATTTTCAACCCAACTTGGGTTTGTTTTTAACCCAGTGAATGGGTAATTTTGACCCAGCGGTTGGGTTAAATGTTTGCTTAAAACAACCCAACCCAATTGTTGGGTTAGTCCATTTTCAACCCAACTTGGGTTGTTTTTAACCCAGTGAATGGGTCATTTTGACCCAGCAGTTGGGTTAAATGTTTGCTTAAAACAACCCAACCCATTCACTGGGTTAAAACAACCTAATTGCTGGGTTAGTCCATTTTCAACCCAACTTGGGTTGTTTTTAACCCAGTGAATGGGTCATTTTAACCCAGCGGTTGGGTTAAATGTTTGCTTAAAACAACCCAAACCAATTGTTGGGTTAGTCCATTTTCAACCCAACTTGGGTTGTTTTTAACCCAGTGAATGGGTCATTTTAACCCAGCAGTTGGGTTAAATGTTTGCTTAAAACAACCCAACCCAATTGCTGGGTTAGTCCATTTTCAACCCAAGTTGGGCTGTTTTTAACCCAGCATTTTTTAGAGTGTAGAAATCTTCAATCTTATTAAAACTGTCCCAACATGTCCAGGTCATATTTCACCTGAAAATGGAAGAAAAGCCATTCTCATTAATTTTAATGTTAATAAAGATATACTGCATACTGCATAAAGTGCAAATAATTCATATGCAATCCATAAAAATGAATTTTGCAGTATAAATGAATGTATTAAGGTCGATTCAGTGATGCTAAATGACATTGTTTGACTTGAATAATGTGTTTAATTATTAAAATATGTGATTATTTGTTGAAATTCTGGATGATTTCTATTGCAGTAATGAGAACCAGGTGTTTTTGGCATCATTTTGGAGGGAAAAAATGACAAATGTTTTGGTTCTGAAAATATGGTTCAACGTCTTTATGCAAAACGTATATAAAATGTATGATATATACATCACATCGCCCGCCAAGGCAAAAGACATGCGAGGTTAACACGATATTAAAACATTTCCATATCACAGCATATGTCACGGCTCTCTTTATGACTGTCTCTCCAGCAGCGTGTGGTTATGTCACGATAACAGCCATTTTCAGCTGTAATGACCCTCAAGATCTTCCCCTCCAGGACCAGGAGCCAAACTCTCAAACATTTACCCTCCTCGTGAAGAGTCACAGAATGAAGAAAATAAAACAACCTATTATGCTTTTTACAGCGTTCTGTAGTGTGTAGTGTTGCTATTTGAGCATGAGAACGCTCCAGTTCTTCTCTATCTCAGTGTCAGTGTTTCTGAACTCCTGAAACGCCTCCATCTTGAGTTTTCTTCCAGGAAACAACACCTCATTATAATAATTAATGCGCATAATAAAGGGGCGGGGCCATCTTGTCACAGGCAAGCTTTCTGGCGGGCTCCTGATGTAAGGTGAGTGATCTGAACACAGATACTCTTATCTCGCTGAAATCTTGACGGATTTACAAATGGTTTGGTTTCTTACAAACGTTATTAACGTGGCTATAATTCTGGATGCTTGAACAAATTATGAATAATTATTCATAAGTATGCAGTGTCATAACTACATCTCTGACGAAGCAGTTTGAAAATTGACAGAAAATTGAGCAAGTTATGGTTATTTTAAAAGTATATGTATCATTAAAACACAATGTTAGGAGTGAGTGAGCCGACTGTGACAAGATGGCCGCCAGGTGCGGACGTCGACCTCCATTGGCCAGCAGCGCGGACGAGACATCTAGCCTTTATTATGTATATCTATGGTTGAAACTGCCGGTTATGGTAAGGGGCGGGGCATTTCCCAAACGCCAATCACATCACACTGCGCCAGTTGACCAATCAGAGTAACAGTGTGCTTTTCAGAAGGAGAGGCTTCATAGAGACAGGGCGTTACTGACAGACGGGAAGAGAGGAGCCGCAATAATGGAGAATATGAGGAAATAATCAACACTCAAGCAGGAAAACAACATCAAAACTTTAAAATAGGGCATAATGTACTTTTTAACATTAATTTATGTATGTTTGATGCAGTTGCCCTAATTAAGATCTTTTTTTTTTCCGCTCTTTTGCGAGATTAAGAGGTTTTTCTCATAAATAACTTCAATGTAATAATTTGTTGTTAACTTTTGAAAGTGTGGCTTGTATGTGAATTATGAGTAGTTTGTGAATCTTATTACATGTTTGTGTTTTCGCTGTTAATAAAACTCGGAGCTTGCCCATCTTTCATTTATAAAAGAGCAAAGGTTATGAAACATTACACCATGCATGCTTCCTTAATTACCACTCTGCAGGCAAAATATTGCATTATTAATAATATCTGATATTATATGATCAATGTATGGATGTTACAAACATCATCTGCAGGTCTTAATACAGGACATGCATAATTAAGAGCTCCAGGCAACCGAATGCAGATTAATATTCTCTCTTCTATGCAGTTATCTAATTGTCAATGCAATCATTTCTTGTGTTTCCAGTCATTACTGAATGAAGATCTGGAGCCGCACTGGTTCTGCTGGAGTGGCACCTGCAGTGGCTGCGATGACAGATATGCAGCTGAGCGTCTAATGAGGGCTCCTTTAACTAATTACTTCAGACTCATTTGAGGTTGCCTGTCACAATGTAACGATGCATCATTTTACTGAGATTAACACGTGACGAGGGACACGCTAACCCTTCGAAACCTTCACAGGGAAACATTCAGTGCTGTAGTTTTGACCTGTTTTCCAAAGGCCACTGAATTAAATTAAATAAAATAAAAAATACATTAAAAAAAATACTATAAATAAAAAATAAAATAAAATAAAGGCTTATTTCAGCTAGTTGCCAAGGCAAGATTTCATTTTCTTGTTTTCATTTATTTTAAGTTGACACACTAAAATACCTATATATATACACACACACACACACACACACACACACACACACACACACACACACACACACACACAGGAATAAATTTGTTATTGGTTGTTATTGCTGTTCAGTTCATTGCATTTTGGTGTTCATGTTGTGTATTTTTTACTCAATATGTAATATAACTGCTCATTTCTGTTCATTTTTATTCTGTTACAGTTAGAGACTGAAGTGTAGATTTAATTTGTAGAATTATAAGAAAATCAGATGTTTGAAATAAATGATAAACTCTAAAGACTCAACTTTTCTCTTGTTCAGGTTTGACTGTAATTGAAAAAAAAAAAAAAATCAGTCCAAAAAAAGGCTAAACTTTGACCAAATTAATTAATTTTAATTGCTATAATTGTGATTTCATAACATTTAGATATGAATCCAACTGAAATATACTTGTGAAAAGATGTCTTTCAGTCAGTCAAATAGCACACAGCAAATAGTGGAGCTTTTTTTTTTTTTTTTTTTTTTTTTGTAGTTTCCAAAAGATGGGCAAAAAACTTACACTAAACCATGTCCAATTATCCATGTTATCCCCACGAATGAAAGTTAGAAACTTGGGTCTTTTATAAAGTGAGTTTTACATTACATTTATATTTTTATTTATTTATATAAATTCAAAAATGATTATAAATACTCCAAAAACTGCACAGATGTTGAGTAAAAATATTAACAAACAGAGTAAAATTACATTTGTTCTAAAAAAAAAAACTATTGCTTTGTTACAAAATTAAATTTTGTTGCCTGAGGTCTGTGGAGACCCCTGAGTGTGATTCCCAAACGAACACCGCACAAGGGTTAAGTAGGTTAAAAAACACTCATTTCAGCTATTCAGCGAATTGCATTTCATATAAATTAAAACTCTAATACTTGTAACATGCAATTAAGTGTCCAAAACCCGACATTTACCAGCGTTGTGTTGCACGTACAGGGAGTGCAGAATTATTACGCAAATGAGTATTTTGACCACATCATCCTCGTTATGCATGTTGTCTTACTCCAAGCTGTATAGGCTGGAAAGCCTACTACCAATTAAGCATATTAGGTGATGTGCATCTCTGTAATGAGAAGGGGTGTGGTCTAATGACATCAACACCCTATATCAGGTGTGCATAATTATTAGGCAACTTCCTTTCCTTTGGCAAAATGGGTCAAAAGAAGGACTTGACAGGCTCAGAAAAGTCAAAAATAGTGAGATATATTGCAGAGGGATGCAGCAGTCTTAAAATAGCCAAGCTTCTGAAGCGTGATCATCGAACAATCAAGCGTTTCATTCAAAATAGTCAACAGGGTCGCAAGAAGCGTGTGGAAAAACCAAGGCGCAAAATAACTGCCCGTGAACTGAGAAAAGTCAAGCGTGCAGCTGCCAAGATGCCACTTGCCACCAGTTTGGCCATATTTCAGAGCTGCAACATCACTGGAGTGCCCAAAAGAACAAGGTGTGCAATACTCAGAGACATGGCCAAGGTAAGAAAGGCAGAAAGTCGACCACCACTGAACAAGACACACAAGCTGAAACGTCAAGACTGGGCCAAGAAATATCTCAAGACTGATTTTTCTAAGGTTTTATGGACTGATGAAATGAGAGTGAGTCTTGATGGGCCAGATGGATGGGCCCGTGGCTGGATTGGTAAAGGGCAGAGAGCTCCAGTCCGACTCAGACGCCAGCAAGGTGGAGGTGGAGTACTGGTTTGGGCTGGTATCATCAAAGATGAGCTTGTGGGGCCTTTTCGGGTTGAGGATGGAGTCAAGCTCAACTCCCAGTCCTACTGCCAGTTTCTGGAAGACACCTTCTTCAAGCAGTGGTACAGGAAGAAGTCTGCATCCTTCAAGAAAAACATGATTTTCATGCAGGACAATGCTCCATCACACGCGTCCAAGTACTCCACAGCGTGGCTGGCAAGAAAGGGTATAAAAGAAGAAAATCTAATGATATGGCCTCCTTGTTCACCTGATCTGAACCCCATTGAGAACCTGTGGTCCATCATCAAATGTGCGATTTACGAGGGAAAACAGTACAGCTCTCTGAACAGTGTCTGGGAGGCTGTGGTTGCTGCTGCACGCAATGTTGATGGTGAACAGATCAAAACACTGACAGAATCCATGGATGGCAGGCTTTTGAGTGTCCTTGCAAAGAAAGGTGGCTATATTGGTCACTGATTTGTTTTTGTTTGGTTTTTGAATGTCAGAAATGTATATTTGTGAATGTTGAGATGTTATATTGGTTTCACTGGTAAAAATAAATAATTGAAATGGGTATAAATTTGTTTTTTGTTAAGTTGCCTAATAATTATGCACAGTAATAGTCACCTGCACACACAGATATCCCCCTAAAATAGCTAAAACTAAAAACCACTTCCAAAAATATTCAGCTTTGATATTAATGAGTTTTTTGTGTTCATTGACAACATGGTTGTTGTTTAATTATTAATGTTGTAAAATTAATCCTCAAAAATACAACTTGCCTAATAATTATGCACTCCCTGTATGAGCCTCTATAGAGTTTTTGATGTTGTCTGAACTACAAGAATTGATGCAAATGGGCTTTTAACTGAAGAGAAGCACATGCATCAAACGGAAAGCGATCCCAGCATCTGAAGGCCTGGCTGTGACGAATAGTGTCTGATATTGATATTTCTTGTGGCGCTCAGGCACGCAGCCAACCCCACCGCAGGCTTATGGAAAAGTACAAACATATAATAATTAATCTGTGCACATTAATACTGCACTGAGTGCAATGCTGTGACATCGCAGGCAGGGGAACTGTTTAGATGTCTAACAAAATAATGCAATTTGCGGCATGATTAATGTTTATTGCGCACAAAGAGCCACATTGTCTGTTGGGGCAACAGGGTCATCATTTATTCATCCTCTCGCTTTAAGTAATGCACCTCTTCCCATCTAATCGGGGAAATTGCATATGCATTACGGAGAATGGAAGATCGACAATGCCGTGCTTTACTGTGCTGTGAATACAGTCACCTTGACAGACCTGGGTATGGTCCACATAAAACTAAACCTCATTTGCTTTCTTAATAAATGTCCTCGTTGTGCATCATCAGTGCACGCTATTCCAAAGGAAAAACATTTAGAAAATGTAATGTAATTTACAGTTTACACACCTATTGTATCCATTTCCGTTCTACTTATTATTATTATTCTTCCGCTCTTGAGTCTATGGCAGCCCATAAAACCGTATTGTAAAAAGTGGTGAAATTTGGCACACTCATAGAGGACAGTCTGAACTATCACCATCGCAAATTTGAAGTCTCTAACTCCATCCCTCTAGCGCCACCACCTGTCCAAAGTTTGACTATATATAAAACTATGTATAATAGTTTTCACAGAAATCCAAAGGGAAACTGTAAAACCAGAACTTAAGCAAACAAGCCTGCATACTATATGTGTGGGAAAGAAGAAAATACACCAAATGCAAGATTAAACCACAGCTTTGCTGAAAAACAACGTGCTTTCCATTGCAATATGCCAGAAGTACCTTGAGGCTTGACACACATATCTGCCATATCTTCCATCACTGGTAAAAACAAACCTTCACAATGTCAGGTCATGTGGGTTTAGAAGGAGACCTCTGCACTCATAATCGGAGAGAGGATCTATCCTCATAAGAATACTACTCAAAAGAGTCTATGCTAATGAGGTGGAGTCTGTCAGCAGTCAGGGGCGGAGTCTATGCTAATAGAGCGGAGTCTGTCAGCAGTCATGGGAGGGGTCTATGCTAATAAGGCAGAGTCCGACAGCAGTCATGGGAGGGGTCTATGCTAATAAGGCAGAGTCCGACAGCAGTCATGGGTGGGGTCTATGCTTATAGGGTGGAGTCTGTCAGCAGTCAGGGGCGGAGCCTATGCTAATAAGGTGGAGTCTGACAGCAGTCATGGGTGGGGTCTATCCTAATAGGGCGGAGTCTGTCAGCAGTCAGGGGCAGAGTCTATGCTAATAAGGCAGAGTCCGACAGCAGTCATGGGTGGGGTCTATGCTAATAGGGCGGAGTCCGACGACAGTCATGGGTGGGGTCTATGCTTATAGGGCGGAGTCTGACAGCAGTCATGGGTTGGGTCTGTGCTAATATGGTGGAGTCCATCAGTAGTCAGGGGCGGAGTCTATGCTAATAAGGGGGAGTCTGACAGCAGTCATGGGTGGGGTCTATGCTAATAGGGTGGAGTCTGTCAGCAGTCAGGGGCGGAGTCTATGCTAATAAGGTGGAGTCTGACAGCAGTCATAGGTGGGGTCTATGCTAATAAGGTGGAGTCTGACAGCAGTCATGGGTGGGGACTATGCTAATAGGGTGGAGTCTGTCAGCAGTCAGGGGCGGAGTCTATGCTAATAAGGCGGACTCTGTCAGTAGTCATGGGTGGGGTCTATGCTAATAGGGTGGAGTTTGTCAGTAGTCTTAGGTGGGTCTACACTAATAAGGCGGAGTCCGACAGCAATCATGGGCGGAGTCTATGCTAATAAGGTGGAGTCTGACAGCAGTCATGGGTGGAGTCTATGCTAATAGGGCAGAGTCTGTCAGCAGTCATGGGCGGGGACTATGCTAATAAGACAGCGGTCAATCTTCAAACTGCTTGTTCTGAGACACTGCTTATTATTTATGGGGATTTAGTGGGTGGATTTTCACCATTATAGGGTGATTGTGTGCACACACTGCCAACACACATTTATGTTCAAACAGCATGTAAAAGTGAATTTTGCATAACAGGTCCCCTTTAAGTGAAGTTACTATTAGTGCACAAGCCTGGATGAGGTCGCTCAAAGGCTGTGCGCGCTCCTGGTTAATCAGTCAAACAGCTCTTTAGCCAATGCAAGCTCACATTCTGCTCTGATTCATTCGGCTCAGGAACGCCCACGTTGCAGCATCCAATCAATTTCCATTAGATAACATCAAGTTACGGCCTATAGGGTTTTTTTCCTGTTGAATATCCTGTTTCATTTTATGGAAGTAAGGGATGTGAATGTCTCTGGAATTAAATGTGCCAGCTAAATAACTTAAGTGGGTAAATGCACTGGATTTCCACTTCACACAATTATTACAACGAGTTCCTTGCACTAGAAAATCAATGAACGCCAGTCATCTTCAGAAGAGGGTCTCACAGATGAATATCCCCCTGCTGACGCGCCATATGAGAAGATATTTCATATTAAACACTCATACTATCATCTACTCCTGTGCTTTAGTCGTCTCCCTCGGAGAAAGACACACACACTGTTTACAAATCTCTGGCTTTTCTCTCCATTGCCTGAAGGACCCGCGTTTTGTGGATGTTTGGAGATTAAACCAATCCACTTATGAACAAATGTGACAAATTATCATATGCACAGTTTTTTTCATGTACCCATTTGACCAAAACACATCCAGGGAACATCAAGCTATGTCAACACAAATGATAACACAATTAGATGAGTTGGGTTTGATGCCATATCTGGAAAAAAAAAAGTATAAATGAATTTTTAAAAGCTTTTTGAAGGTTTTACTCACAGGAGTTATATAAAGTCAGTCTGCACATATTAACTACATAATTACATAACATTTTCCCAGCATCCCACAATTAATATTAAACAGGTTAATCAGAACAATCAGTTAATAGTGTTCCATATTGCCAAACCATTCTCTTGGATTAATAACCAGTCCCTCCAGAAAAACGCGATTATGCGATCGCATGATTTAACGCATAATCAGCCAAAGTCTGCATATTTATGCGGGGGCCGCATTTTTTCAAATACGCAGCACTTTCGCCGCATAAATTGCCTATTTCCGCGTGCAAAATATGCGGGGCTAGCATGATTTCATAATCCCCGCATTCTCGTTGCGAAAAAAGGCATATATATATTAGCAGAAAGTTGAAACGTCATGAAGCACGCAAATTGCCAACAAAAATAACAGCAAAAGACGCGCAAAGCAGTTGACCGATTTCAAAACACAGCATCATGAAGCTTCAAAGCGTTATGAATCAGTGAGTCGATTCAGCGGTTCAGAGCATTATGAATCGGTGAGTCGATTCAGCGGTTTGGAGCGTTATGAATCGGTGAGTCGATTCAGCGGTTCAGAGCGTTATGAATCAGTGAGTCGATTCAGTGGTTTGGAGCGTTATGAATCAGTGAGTCGATTCAGCGGTTTGAAGCGTTATGAATCAGTGAGTCGATTCAGCATTTTGGAGAGTTATGAATCAGTGAGTCGATTCAGCAGTTTGGAGCGTTATGAATCAGTGAGTCGATTCAGCATTTTGGAGAGTTATGAATCAGTGAGTCGATTCAGCATTTTGGAGAGTTATGAATCGGTGAGTCGATTCAGCGGTTTGAAGCGTTATGAATCAGTGAGTCGATTCAGCGGTTTGAAGCGTTATGAATCAGTGAGTCGATTCAGCATTTTGGAGAGTTATGAATCAGTGAGTCGATTCAGCGGTTTGAAGCGTTATGAATCAGTGAGTCGATTCAGCATTTTGGAGAGTTATGAATCAGTGAGTCGATTCAGCAGTTTGGAGCGTTATGAATCAGTGAGTCGATTCAGCATTTTGGAGAGTTATGAATCAGTGAGTCGATTCAGCATTTTGGAGAGTTATGAATCAGTGAGTCGATTCAGCATTTTGGAGAGTTATGAATCGGTGAGTCGATTCAGCGGTTCAGAGCGTTATGAATCAGTGAGTCGATTCAGTGGTTTGGAGCGTTATGAATCAGTGAGTCGATACAGCGGATTGAAGCGTTATGAATCAGTGAGTCGATTCAGCATTTTGGAGAGTTATGAATCAGTGAGTCGATTCAGCAGTTTGGAGCGTTATGAATCAGTGAGTCGATTCAGCATTTTGGAGAGTTATGAATCAGTGAGTCGATTCAGCAGTTTGGAGCGTTATGAATCAGTGAGTCGATTCAGCGGTTTGGAGCGTTATGAATCAGTGAGCCGATTCAGCTGTTTGGAGCGTTATGAATCAGTGAGTCGATTCAGCAGTTTGGAGCGTTATGAATCAGTGAGTCGATTCAGCTGTTTGGAGCGTTATGAATCAGTGAGTCAATTCAGCGGTTCAGAGCGTTATGAATCAGTGAGTCGATTCAGCATTTTGGAGAGTTATGAATCAGTGAGTCGATTCAGCGGTTTGGAGCGTTATGAATCAGTGAGTCGATTCAGCAGATTGAAGCGTTATGAATCAGTGAGTCGATTCAGCTGTTTGGAGCGTTATGAATCAGTGAGTCGATTCAGCGGTTTGGAGCGTTATGAATCAATGAGTCAATTCAGTGGTTTGGATCGCCAAAGTCACGTATTTCAGCAGTTTGACACGTGATCCGAATCTTGAATCGACTCACTGAATTATAACACTTCGAAGCTTCCTGATGCTGTTTGTTTTTAAATCGGTCATCACTATATAATTTGTTATTTAGGTTTTAGCACAAAAACTATTCTCGTCACTTCATAAAGTTATTGTAGAGCCGCTGTAGTGAGATGGATTTTGTAACGACGTCTTTAGTGCTTTTATGGGTCTTAAGAGTGTGCAGTACATTGAGCCAATGGAGGCCTTTCTGAGCCATCGGATTTATACTAAAATATCTTCATCTGTGTCTGAAGATGAACGGAGGTCTGACGGGTGTCCAGCGACATGAGGGGATGTCATTCATGACTGAATTTAAATTTCTGGGTGAACTATCCCTTTAAGAGATTGCACTTTGTGCATTGGAAGCACTCAAATGTCTGTAAAACAGGAAGTTATTTATTCATTTTTCAGAAGTTGTAGCATATTCCTTTTGTAAAGCTACAGAACTTGTTTGACTCAATGTTTTGTAAATGTGAGCCGTGTGTTTATTAAGGTCTTCAATAAAACAAGATGAGAACTTAAATATTCCCAGCACTTTCTGTGATGTAGTGCTTTTTTTCTCTTTTTCATCAAACCGCAGTTTTTACAAGTTCCCGCAATTTCATCGCATAAAATTGCATAAATATCCCGCATTTTCCATCGCATTTTTTAAGAAAACATGCCGCATAATCAAGGATTTTTGCCCACAACAATCACAAAACAAAGCCGCATTTTTCTGGAAGGACTGAATTTAAAAGAAATATAATGGCTTACAATAATCACTTCTTCTTTCTGGGAGCTGCTGGCGTGTCCTTAGGTTTTGATTGTTGCATTTTTGAACACGATGTTAAAAATGTTGCTAAAATGTTTTAGTTTATTTCTAATGTGTTTCTAACATGTTCTAACACTTAATCGTCCCTCAAGTAGGGACCCCAAACTTCTACAGAGCGATTGCAGAAGGAAATATGCATTTTTTACATGGAAAACTATATATCATTTTTTTTTATCATCTTCTCAACTATACATTTATGCTGTGTTTTTGTGGGTATTTGGTAGTTTTGTACCTATTTACTGCACAGTAACTTAACTATGTCATAAATTGGCTTATTAAAAAATATTTTTTAATGAAAAAAATCACTTGAATGATGATCTTAATTAAATATAAATAGTTTTTGGACATTGCTCTATGTGTTAGGGATAGAATACTGCCATCTGCGGGTTTGTGGAAAAACTTTAGGAATTATAGTTTAAGAGAAAGAGTGCAATGACCACATTATCCACTAGAGGTCCATAGGGTCATATCCACCTTTCATCCAGAGTGGAATTCAGGGTCTCCTCAAGATTGTACCTTTTTGCCATGGAGCTGTGTGCAGGACTCAGACAGACACTTTTATTCCCTAACTTTGAGGTGTTTTCAAAATAATGCTGCAGCTCTTTCATCTAACTGTGCGTTCACACCGCCGCCGGCGAGAGCGTCAAAGTGGCCGGAAGTCATTCATTTTCAATGGGAGCCCGGCGGCGAGTGCCGGCGAGAGTGGCGCGGCACGTCTTGGACGATTTGGGCGTCGAGGAGAGTTGGAATCAGGTCAACTTTATGGTAATGAGCTATGACGCGGTTCGGCGGCAACCAATGGGAATATAGTAGTGCTCCGCTTGAGAGGATTCCAGAGAACGCAGTGCTGAAAACTTTGGTTCCGACCACATTAGTTCCCCAGCAAAATAGAGGAGAGGTTGATCACTGCAGTTTTGTTGATTTTATTTGCCAATTTCAATAAAAAATACTCTCTGTTGCAGTCACACACGTGTGTGTGTGTGTTAGTACGTGTGTGTGTATGAGATCGAAAGTTTGTTCAACTTTGTGTTTATGCTCTAGGACCAAACCTTGATGTAAATGTAGAAATTTTCAGATTTATACTGGATTTAGTTCTCTTTTAGACAAAAAAAGTGAAACAAAAAATAAAAAAAAAATTACACTTTCCCATTCATTTTCAATGTGGGGTCAATCTGACCCAGAGGGACTTAAACAGTAAAACGGTAAAAAAGAAAGTTACACACCTTTAGAACAACCAAATCAAGCCCATATTTGTTGTGCATGTTTAGATTGATTATTTAGGAAAAGTCACAGAGTCTCATGACCCTGAGATGAAGGGAACACTTTTTAAAAATGAAGGGAAAAGTCCAGTGGGGTCAGCTGGTCCCCAAGGGCCGATCAAGGGTTAACACATCGCTAGCATGATTTTGCATGTTGCTGGAGTGTTTTAACACATTGCTAGCATGTCTCTAACATGTCTCTAGCATGTTTATCCATGTGTAATGCATTGTTTACATGTATTAACACAATTGTATTATGTTTCTAGCATGTTTTAACGTGTTTTTAACATAGTTATATTATGTTTTAACACATTGCTAACACGTTTCTACATGTTTAACACATTGTTTACATATTTTGGCATAATTATAGAATGTTTCTAGCATGTTTTAACATGTTTTTATCATTTTAGCTTGTCACAAACATGTTTTAACATATTGTTAGCATCTTTCTTACATGTTTACATGCTGTACGTTTTACCATAATGATAGCATGTATCTAGCATGTTTTATAATTGCTTGATTTTGCATGTTGCTAGAATGTTTTAACACATTGCTAACATGTCGCTAACATGTCTCTAGCATGTTTATTCATGTGTAATGCATTGTTTACATGTATCAACACAATTTTATTATGTTTCTAGCATGTTTTAACGTGTTTTTAGCATTTAGCGTGTCAATACCATGTTTTAAGACATTGCTAGCATCTTTCTAACATGTTTTAACACATTGCTAGCATCTTTCTAACATGTTTTAACACATTGCTAACACGTTTCTGCATGTTTAACACATTCTTTACATATTTTAACGTAATTATAGAATGTTTCTAGCATGTTTTAACATGTTTTTTAACATTTTAGCTTGTCACAAACATGTTTTAACATATTGTTAGCATCTTTCTTACATGTTTACATGCTGTACGTTTTACCATAATGATAGCATGTATCTAGCATGTTTTAGAATTGCTTGATTTTGCATGTTGCTAGAATGTTTTAACACATTGCTAACATGTCGCTAACATGTCTCTAGCATGTTTGTTCATGTGTAATGTATTGTTTACATGTATCAACACAATTTTATTATGTTTCTAGCATGTTTTAACGTGTTTTAGCATTTAGTGTGTCAATACCATGTTTTAAGACATTGCTAGCATCTTTCTAACATGTTTTAACACATTGCTAGCATCTTTCTAACATGTTTTAACACATTGCTAACACGTTTCTGCATGTTTAACACATTCTTTACATATTTTAACGTAATTATAGAATGTTTCTAGCATGTTTTAACATGTTTTTTAACATTTTAGCTTGTCACAAACATGTTTTAACATATTGTTAGCATCTTTCTTACATGTTTACATGCTGTACGTTTTACCATAATGATAGCATGTATCTAGCATGTTTTAGAATTGCTTGATTTTGCATGTTGCTAGAATGTTTTAACACATTGCTAACATGTCGCTAACATGTCTCTAGCATGTTTATTCATGTGTAATGTATTGTTTACATGTATCAACACAATTTTATTATGTTTCTAGCATGTTTTAACGTGTTTTTAGCATTTAGTGTGTCAATACCATGTTTTAAGACATTGCTAGCATCTTTCTAACATGTTTTAACACATTGCTAACATGTTTCTGCATGTTTAACACATTCTTTACATATTTTGACGTAATTATAGAATGTCTCTAGCATGTTTTAACATGTTTTTAACATTTTAGCTTGTCACAAACATGTTTTAACATATTGTTAGCATCTTTCTTACATATTTTAGTGCGTTTCTAACATGTGTCTGCATGTTTACATTCTTTACAGTCGCTGCTTATCACTAGCATGTTTTAACATGCCTCTAGCATTTGTAGCTTGTCACTAGCATGTTTTGCACCTTGATAGTACCTTCCTAACATGGTTTATTTTGTTGTATAATCATGTTGCCAGCACGTCTTAGCATATTGCTAACATTTTTCTAGCGTGTTTCTGTATGTTTAACACATTGTTTACATGTTTTAACACAATGATAGCTTGTTTCTAGCATGTTTTTGCCTTTTGCTAACTAGTAAAAACATATTTCTAGCATGTTTTAACATATTGTTAACATCTTTCTACCATGTTTCTAGCATGTTTACATGTTTTAACATAATGATAACATGTTTCTAGCATGTTTATGTCTAGCACGTTTGCTAGTATCTTTCTTACATGTTGTAGCCTGTTTGCTAACATGAACTGACATGCTAACATTGCTATTGTGAGTTACTGTTAAATATTAGCTCTCAGAGGAATCGGAAGAATAATAATAAGCTTAGCTTTGTTTTGTCTTCATTAAACCCTCTTGCCTCGTTCAGCTAATTCTTGTGTTTGCCCTTTTTTTCCAGCCTGTAAATGGTCTCATTCACTCTCAGAGCTTCCTGTCTTCACAGCTTTATTCAGAAATCTCATTCCTAATGCAGGTCTTGTGTGGACTCAATCAATCGCTGTTTCCCTTCATAGGGGCTGAGCTGCACTTTGTTCCTAACACTTCACAGGAATGGAGGCTTGTCCCCTATTTGTATTGCGGCTCCCAAGAGCTGCGGGATTGAAGCGAGGGAGACTGTGCTTTGTGAGGACGTATCGAACAGTTTCCACCCACAAACTCCTCTGAGAGGAAGTCGAGGGTTTGGGTTTGTTCTGGAGTCCCCGTGCACTCGATGTCGACCCCACACTGCCTCTGTGCTGGATGTTTGCTGCCAAAGTGTGTTTTCAAAACCCCAGTGCCAAAGCCTGATGTGCATAGTCTGAGCTTGAGTCGTCTGAATCAATGCCATCTGTATGTTCACCAATGCCTTTGACTATAAAAACAGACATTTTACAGTTTAACGCAAATGCATGCAATAACGCTGTTGTTATATTATCAGTATTAATCTGTCTCTATGGATCGTTCCAGTCTAAGATGCTAATTGTTCAATGCAATGCTCCAATGACAGATATGAACATTTTTATTACGCTTTATTATATTTCATATTAATGTGTTTATTATAATTAATTTTATTTCTTTATGTACTACTAATACATTAGTTGCATTATTAAAGTTACATGAACTAACAATGGGCTATACTGTATTGTGTGCGTGTGTGTGTGTGTGTGTGCGTGTGTGTGAGTGATTGTGTGTGTGTGTGCATGTGTGTGAGAGAGAGTGTGTGAGTGAGTGTGCATGTGAGTATGTGTGCATGAGTGTGTGTGTGTGTGTGCGTGTGAGTATGTGTGCATGAGTGTGTGTGTGTGTGTGTGAGTATGTGTGCATGAGTGTGTGTGTGTGTGTGTGTGTGCATGTGAGTATGTGTGCATGAGTGTGTGTGTGTGTGTGTGCGTGTGTGTGCGTGTGAGTATGTGTGCGTGCGAGTGGGTTTGTGTGTGCATGTGTGAGTAAGTGTGTGCGTGCATGTGTGCATGTGAGTGTGTGCATATGTGTGAGAGAGAGAGTGTGTGAGTGAGTGTGTGCATGTGAGTGTGTGCATATGTGTGAGAGAGAGTGTGTGAGTGAGTGTGTGCATGTGAGTGTGTGCATATGTGTGAGAGAGAGTGTGTGAGTGAGTGTGTGCATGTGAGTATGTGTGCATGAGTACGTGAGTGTGTGTGTGAGGGTGTGCATGTGAGTATGTGTGCGTGAGTGTGTGTGTGAGGGCGTGCATGTGTGTGTGCGTGTGAGTATGTGTGCGTGAGTGTGTGTGTGTTTGTGTGTGCATGTGTGTGAGTGAGAGTGTGTACGAGCATGTGTGAGTGTGTGCATGTTTGTGTGTGAGTGTGTTTTTGTATGTGTGTGTGTGCGAGAGAGAGTGTGTGAGTGTGTGACTGCGTGTGTGCATGAGTGTGTGTGTGTGCATGTGTGTGTGCGTGTGAGTATGTGTGCGAGTGAGTGTGTGCGTGCATGTGTGTGAGTGAGAGTGTGTGCGTGTGAGTGTGTGCATGTTTGTGTGTAAGTGTGTTTGCTGTTTTTGTGTGTGTGAGTGCATGTATGTTTATGTGTATGCGCATGTGCGCAAGTGTGTGTGTACATGGGTGAGTGTGTGCGCTATTATGTGTTTGTGTGTAAGTGTGTTTGCGCGTGTATGTGACTGTGTGTGTGTGACTGTGTTTGTGCAAGTGTGTGCACGTGTGAGTGTGTGCATGAGTGAGTGAGTGTGTGTTTGTGCGTGTGTGAGTATGTGTGTGAGTGTGTACTGTATGTACACGTGCGTAAGTGTGTGTACATGTATGTGTGCGAGTGTGTGAGTGTGTGTGTGCATGTGTGTGTGCGTGTGAGTATGTGTGCGAGTGGGTTTGTGTGTGCATATGTGTGAGTGAGTGTGCGTGCATGTGTGTGCGTGAGAGTATGTGCGTTTGCGTGTGTGTGTGCGCATGTGTGTGTGCATGTGAGTACGTGTGCGAGTGGGTTTGTGTGTGCACGTGTGAGTGTGTGCATGAGTGAGTGTGTGTTTGTGCGTGTGTGTGAGTGTGTATGTGCACGTGTGTAAGTGTGTGTACATGTATGTGTGCGAGTGTGTGTTTTGTGTGCGAGTCTTTGCGTGTGTGTGAATGTGTGTGTGCTATACACGCGTGTGATAAATATATATACAGACACTCAAAGTGATATTTTCAAAATAAGCAATATATTTTACAGTATTTCGTTTATTCTCATTCATAAATATGTGTTTTGTTCACTGTTAAACACTTACAATGCATCATGTATATTTATTGCACAATTCAGGCATAAAACAAATATTAAAAATGTACAAATATCTTTACCGTAGAAGCGTGCACATGTTCAGGAACCCCTGATTGAGAGATAATGAACGCTGCACATTGTGCGTCCGTATGCTGGACTCTGTAGCGTTGTGTAGTGTAATAGTGTGGATGGTTGAGCATGCACAGTACAGGTGGGTCATCTATCTGAAAATATTTGAACAAAGACTCCCGCAGAAAAATGGTTTTCCAGCACGGAGGACGCTGGGCGATCAGCCACAGAAACCCAATCCCTGAGGTCCCACCGGCCAGCAGGACTCTGAGTCTCTGACCGCGTTCTTGTTTTATGTTGTTTTACGTTAGATTTGTATTCACGCCTCGCACTGCACCGCGGGGGAGAGCTAACAGGGGAGGGTAAAGAGATTGTAGTGCAATTTGTCCCGTTCAGATTATGAGGCGTCACAATTATAAAAGCGCCGCGGGCTCCGCTCACTCCGCGCGGCCACACAAGCGCTCTGCCAATTACAGCCGGAGACCGCGAGCATCTCGCGCTGACCTTCAGGAGTCCGAGCTCAGCATAATTAAATGCCCACGCCTGCCTCAACCCAATCAGCAGAGCTCGGATCAATGCACGATTTTCAAAACAAACTAATTCACTAATGGTCTGACTTATTGTTCCAATTTACCTGGCCGGTGAATTATGTGGAGAGGGGAGGAGACGAGGAGGATCAATGAAGACCGCGGGCAGAGACAGAAACGCCTCCACCGGGCAGGACGAGCAGGACGGCCGCTGTCGTAAAGCCAAGTCATTAACGCGCTCAGACCGACAGCTCGGCTGGTCGAGGTGCTGGGGAGTTTGTTCCAGATAAATTAGCCATGCTAGGCTTGTAGCGAATTCAATTAGACAAAAGATAAGTCGTCCTTAATCACCCTTCCAATCGACTAGAGCTTATTTGTTTTTACCCAGCATCATCTCACGTGAGTTTGAGATAGAAATGCATTGCTTTTTATTATATTATTCAGTATTTTTCACTTTCTATGAAACCCATTCTTATAATCAGTGTTAATTTTGGCAGCAAATTTTGATTTAGTTTTAGTCATATTTTAGTCGCCTGAATTGTTTTTAGTTTTAGTCTAGTTTTAGTCTCCTAAAATCTAATGAGTTTAGTTCAATTGTAATACATTAACCCCTGGTTTCACAGACAAGATTTAAACCTAGTCCGAGACTAAAATGCATGTTTGAGCTGTGTTAACTGAAAACAACTTGCACTGACATATCTTAAAATATGTCAGTGCTATTGTCTTCTCTCAAGATGCACACCAGAAATGTTTTTTGTAAAGATCATTTGCAAAAGCTACTTAAATGCCCTAATTGAACTAAAGCCTAATCCTGGCTTAATCTAAGCCCTGTCTGTGAAACTAGGCCTAAGCATTTAAGCATCACATAACCGACTGTCACTCAAACTGACATTTTGACATCATTTTGTTTTTGACATTAAAAATACACGAAAGAGCTCAATTCACTTTTGTGTTTGTTTTTTAAAAGCATCTATATAGTTTTTATAACTTTGTATTTCTGTTTTAGTTCTAAAGCTTCAAAAAAAAAATTCATTTAACATTTATTTAATTTCAAGTAATGAAGATTTTTTAATGGTTTTAGTTAACTATTATAACCCTGATACTTTATTGAATATGTGTCAAATACTGGTCTTTCCTCCTGACTATGAATTAAATGGGAATTCAATTAAATACAGTTTATTGTGTAAGCAAAAACGAATATATAATGCGTGACTTTTAATGATAAACAAGCTGGGACTCTTATTTTGAAATGTCTGTGCCTCTGTTGCAGTTGCAGGAGCTCATTCAAGTTCAGATGATGGAGATCAAATATGCGTTGTTACAACCGTCTAAAACACATTACTATATAAACATCATAAAGTAAACATTGTCATTATTCATCAGCATTAGTTCATAAACAATTGTCTGGCATAAATGTGTGTTATTCACTGATTGTGAGCCGCTCTGGAGCGCTGGATTGGGGATGAGCCTGTAGAAGCGCAACAGCGCCGTGTTTTCCAGCGGTTAGATCAGTTCAACTCAAAAGTGTGCATCTGTGACACAGGACATCAGTTCTGACTGGATCTCTTCCCTAATCGTCCCTCCCGAACATTTTCGTCTCGTTTTTATTTGTTGACGAAAATGACAGTTGATTTTCCTCATAGTTTTTGTCATCCAACACTAGTTTTTTTATTTAGTTATCCTCTCGTTTTCGTCAGTGAAAAAAGGTCGTTGACGAAAATTATGACGCAAATTATTCGTCAACGAAATTAACACTGCTTATAATTAAGCATAACCCGAATTATACTTTTACAAGCATCGGTTCGTGTGACGTTATTATGTATTATTTGGTAACACTTTGCTTATAGTGAATTATAGCCCCATTTATTCTTATTTATAAGTACTACTGTTGTATAAATATATGCATGAAGACCCATTAAGACATTATAAGAACAGTTATAGTTATTGTTTTTGACACGCATTCACTCTGTTCACTCAATTTTCGTAAAAATGCTAAACGTTTCTTGTCACATCAAATGTAGTTGATTCACATGAATAGTCATATTTCCAATTCAAAACGGTGAAATTTCATTTAAAAAAATAAATAAATAACCCAATTACGTGGAACCTGTTGACATAAAAAGTTAAGTAAATCCAACGTATATATATATATATTTTTTTTTTTTTTTTTTTTTTTGCAGAACTGGCACATTTCATTGTTGTGCTCATACAGTTGAACATTTTGAGTATGTTTTAACTTATATAACTCAAATTACCATCAAATTATCAAATTGGGAATTTAGCTAGCTAATTGGTAACACAAATGCTTTGTTTCAGGGAAATTTAAGTTAGTCTAAATGAAAAGAAACAAGTTCATAAAACTCAAAACAATTCAGATTTCTGAAAATGTGTCAGTGCTGTGAACTCAAAAGAAAAGAAAGTTGTAAATACTCAAAAAAGTTCATTTGATTGAACTAATTTGTTTAATTTGAGTTTGCCCTACTCAAACCTATTCATTATTTTGAGCGTTAGGGATTATATGCAAACCATTAAAGACATAATTCATAACTAATTGGTCTCTGGAATTATTTCATATGTGGTCATTAATAAATCAGTGAGCATGTGCATTGAAAAAAACAAATGCATGACTTATTAAAAATAATATGAATGTAACTATAACGGTTGCCGTAATGAGTGTTTATAAATATGTTTATAAAAATGGGTCTACAATGCATTATAAGCATGAGCTTCATAATCAGTGTTTCTACTTCGAGTAAAAAAAACAAGTAATTATTACAGATAATATACTTTTAAAGAAGTGTGAACTGTTTTCAGACACTGTATTACAGATTAAATTGATATTAAATGAGTGTTTTTGTCCATTTAAGTAGGAGTTAAGTACATCTCTATATGCAATTTCACAATTGCGTCTATTATCTTTGAAATAATTCTATTGTCTACAGTTAAAACGATACTTTGCCTGTGCTTTAGTGTGTTAGTCAACATAAGTGCACTTGTTTAAAACACGAAAACGATTATTTAAACATAACGCTTTTACATGCACTTCAAAGTAAATCTCTCAATGTGACATTATTACAAAGAAACAGCCGTGAGAGTGTCTCTCTTTAAGTGCTCTTTATTTCATTAATATTATGTTACCTGCAAGTACTGTGTCTTTTAATATATTTGTAAGATTTGAAGTACACTACAAGTGCGCATTCAATACAATTAAGTGCACTTCTTTTAACAAGGGATCTGACTTTATAGGGGCTGCGGCTGAAATCGCATACTCTCTCGAGTAGGTACTTATGTTGAATGAGTAAGTACTCAAAAGAATTCGGGTTTCGGGGCGGGTTGGGTGATTGGCACAAATATCGATTTCGATCTTGATTCAGTATCAATACATATGTATATATATCGTACTGTACATATAAGGAAAAATAAGTTTGCCTTAGAACTATTTTAAACGTTTCTTGGGTTAAATTATATGTGCTCGCATTCTCAAATATTCACTTGAGTGTGTTTATACACTCACCTAAAGGATTATTAGGAACACCTGTTCAATTTCTCATTAATGCAATTATCTAATCAACCAATCACATGGCAGTTGCTTCAATGCATTTAGGGGTGTGGTCCTGGTCAAGACAATCTCCTGAACTCCAAACTGAATGTCAGAATGGGAAAGAAAGGGGATTTAAGCAATTTTGAGCGTGGCATGGTTGTTGGTGCCAGACGGGCCGGTCTGAGTATTTCACAATCTGCTCAGTTACTGGGATTTTCACGCACAACCATTTCTAGGGTTTACAAAGAATGGTGTGAAAAGGGAAACACATCCAGTATGGGGCAGTCCTGTGGGCCAAAATGCCTTGTTGATGCTAGAGGTCAGAGGAGAATGGGCCGACTGATTCAAGCTGATAGAAGAGCAACTTTGACTGAAATAACCACTCGTTACAACCGAGGTATGCAGCAAAGCATTTGTGAAGCCACAACACGCACAACCTTGAGGCGGATGGGCTACAACAGCAGAAGACCCCACCGGGTACCACTCATCTCCACTACAAATAGGAAAAAGAGGCTACAATTTGCACCAGCTCACCAAAATTGGACAGTTGAAGACTGAAAAAATGTTGCCTGGTCTGATGAGTCTGGATTTCTGTTGAGACATTCAGATGGTAGAGTCAGAATTTGGCGTAAACAGAATGAGAACATGGATCCATCATGCCTTGTTACCACTGTGCAGGCTGGTGGTGGTGGTGTAATGGTGTGGGGGATGTTTTCTTGGCACACTTTAGGCCCCTTAGTGCCAATTGGGCATTGTTTAAATGCCACGGCCTACCTGAGCATTGTTTCTGACCATGTCCATCCCTTTATGACCACCATGTCCCCATCCTCTGATGGCTACTTCCAGCAGGATAATGCACCATGTCACAAAGCTCAAATCATTTCAAATTGGTTTCTTGACTAAAATGGCCCCCACAGTCACCAGATCTCAACCCAATAGAGCATCTTTGGGATGTGGTGGAACGGGAGCTTCGTGCCCTGGATGTGCATCCCACAAATCTCCATCAACTGCAAGATTCTATCCTATCAATATGGGCCAATGAGTACGAGTGTGTCCGGTTAGTAAGCAATGAGGGCTAAATACAAGAAAAACATTAACAATAGCGTTCACAATGTTGGATCTCCACCCCTCTGCATAATAAAACAATCCTTTAAATATGTTTGACGAAATAATCAATGCACACTATGCTGTACTGTTTACCAAAACGTGCTGCAAACACCTGTATAGTGAAGCTGTTGTCTATCCGCTTAAGCCTTTCGAAGGTATTGACCATGGTACTGACAGAGCTCAATACCATGTTTGTGTCCGTATGCACACTTCATATCACCAGAAGTAGTCGGTTTGCGGATTGCCTTATTTTTGAAAAGCAAACTTAATTCATTAAACGGAGTTAATTTAATAATCAGCTAAAAGTAAAGAAAGCCAACACCTCACAAGTGAATTAAGTAATACATATCAAGTTAGTTTAATGCCAATTCTACTTAACATGCTCTAGAAGATTAACCAATAATATTTAATATATTTAAATGTTATATTATGTTCTGCAAGCATCTTAAATACTATATGTATATATATATATTTGTTTTAATCTGTCATTTTCAGCTATGGTGACTTAAAAAACGATGTGCGAAAGTAAAGTCGACGTATTTAACTAGCATTGAATGCACTTAACTCTCAATTTAATAATCTTAATTGCATCAAGTTGTTCTTACTTAGATATAATTCAGTTGACACTTAAATGGTTTGTGATCTTGGGAAGTGTACTCCCAGAATGCATTGCGGCACGAATAAATTATTTGTTTCGTTTTACTATTTTTGGCTTTATTTTACCATTTTTTTTTGCTGTCTTTTGTCAGCATAACCCCAATAACGACAGCAAATACATTTGTAATGGTCTTATTAAGTAAAGAAAAAGAAAAACTTGTTACCATTGTTGTGTTTTGCATGCTGAATGCTTGAAGTGTGTGTGTGACTCAAACATGATCAATTGTAAGATATTGTCACTAATATCGAGGGATTATATCAACCCAGCTAAAAGTTTATGTCATAAGTGTTAGCTATAAAATGTTAAAACATCATTATTTGACACGAACTATAGTATATATATATATATATATATATATATATATATATATATATATATATATATATATATATATAAAGTGCCAACGGAACCAAATGAAACACTGATCTCCATAATGGTGAGGATTTTAGGAAATCAATATGAATTTATGAAGTCAATTTATGTGAAGTTCTCCTAAAATATTTAGTTGTATTGTCAATAACATTCTGGATGACTGGAAAATGAGTGAATGCAACTTAGAAGAAAGATGGAGGACATTAGTGAAAAGGCTATTAAGAATTGCCCCGCCTCAAAAACCTTTAGCCCCGCCTTTTATTTATTTATTTTTTGCTTTGGCAAAATGGTACTCAAACCAGTCAAGTAATGTTCACTAGGGTTTTCTTAGCAACAAATGCATAGCATGCAAATAGTACACCTTTAAGTAAAGTTAACTAAAAAGTCTTAGTTAGAACAACTGTTGGATTTTTTGTGATTTAACTTTACAATGTCGTCGACCGTTATGTGAGTGTGTGCTGGCTAAACACGCCACTAAATGATGTTGTGTGTTATAGATGGATGAGCCTGCGTCTGTACAATTCCTTTCCGTTTTCATCAAGCAAATGGAAGTTTCATGAAAACAAATGCCTGAGTGGAGAAGGATAGGGATTTTTCTCCATTCCCTGCCGATCGTGAACGCCGCGCGTCTCCTTTGTCAGCATGTTTAAACAGATATGCTAATCGCTCGACTCCCGCGGTCATTTGTAAGCTCATACCGGGACGAGGCACTTAACATTCCACCCACTCGCCCTGTGGAGGAGAATCATGCGCTTTCTGGAAACAAGTTTGTTTACTGCACCAAAGGACACGTGACGTCCTGGGGTCTTTGACTGAAGATCTCTCAGCAGCGAGGCCTCAAACCCGTGAGTGTCACACCTGGCGGACTGAAATCAGTGTGTGTGATAGCCCTACGAGCAGAACACACTCGCCTTCACTGCTGACAGCAGGTTTGCCCTACACTTCAGCACTGCTGGTCACCGCTGTGAAACCAAACCACCATTAAAACATCTCAATACAGCCAACCTTACAACAGCCCTGCCTTGAGCTTAACTACATGCAAGCTAGTCTGGCGTTGATGTAAAATAGCATCAAGCAAAGTCTAAAATGCCACCGAAATTCAAAAATGTGTTTTTGTTAAGCAATATCACACAAGCAAGATACTCAACCACCCTTGCAACCCCCCAGAATAACTTAGCAACGCCCTAGCAACCACCCAGCATACACTCTAAAAAATGCTGGGTTAAAAACAACCCAAGTTGGGTTGAATATGGACTAACCCAGCAATTGGGTTGAATGTTTGCTTAAAACAACCCAATCGCTGGGTTAAAACAACCGTTGATGTAAAATAGTATCAAGCAAAGTCTAAAATGCCACCGAAATTCAAAAAATGGCAAGTTCTTGTATTTTTGTTAAGCAATATCACACAAGCAAGATACACAACTGCCCATGCCACCAGAATACCTTAACAACGCCCTAGCAACCACCCTGCATACCTTAACAACCACCCAAGGACACCCTAGCAAGACCATAGCAACCACCCCGAACATCCTAGCAACCACCTATCAATAACTCAGAATACCTTAGCAACCACCTAGCAATAGCAGCCACCCTAGCAGCCCACTAGAAACACCCTAGCAACCGAGTGGCGAGTTTTGCCACTGCAAGCACCACTCGCATTTTCTTCAGGAAATGTACACTCATTTTGTGCAACACTTCATAAAACAATAAGTTGATTATATGAATCGACCGACGCTGATAATTTTGCCACTGAAAATACTAATATACACACAGCAGTATTTCGTTCTTAAACGATTCGCCGTTTTTGAACAAATCGGTTGAATGAATGATTCAATGACTTGTTCATAAAGTCAGTGGACACTTGCTGCTTCCCTGAATGAATCAGTCAGTTTGAACGAATCGGTTGAATGATTCAATGACTCGTTCATAAAGTCGTTCGGTTGAATGAATGATTCAATGATTCGTTTATAAAGTCAGTGGACACTTGCTGCTTCCCTGAATGAATCAGTCAGTTTGAACGAATCGGTTGAATGAATGATTCAATGATTCGTTTATAAAGTCAGTGGACACTTGCTGCTTCCCTGAATGAATCAGTCAGTTTGAACGAATCGGTTGAATGAATGATTCAATGACTCATTCATAAAGTCAGTGGACACTTGCTGCTTCCCTGAATAAATCAGTCAGTTTGAACGAATCGGTTGAATGAATGATTCAATGACTCATTCATAAAGTCAGTGGACACTTGTTGCTTCCCTGAATGAATCAGTCAGTTTGAACGAATCGGTTGAATGAATGATTCAATGATTCGTTTATAAAGTCAGTGGACACTTGCTGCTTCCCTGAATGAATCAGTCAGTTTGAACGAATCGGTTGAATGAATGATTCAATGACTCATTCATAAAGTCAGTGGACACTTGCTGCTTCCCTGAATAAATCAGTCAGTTTGAACGAATCGGTTGAATGAATGATTCAATGACTCATTCATAAAGTCAGTGGACACTTGTTGCTTCCCTGTATGAATCAGTCAGTTTAAACGAATCGGTTGAATGAATGATTCAATGATTCGTTTATAAAGTCATTGGACACTTGCTGCTTCCCTGAATGAATCAGTCAGTTTGAACGAATCGGTTGAATGAATGATTCAATGATTCGTTTATAAAGTCATTGGACACTTGCTGCTTCCCTGAATGAATCAGTCAGTTTGAACGAATCGGTTGAATGAATGATTCAATGATTCGTTTATAAAGTCATTGGACACTTGCTGCTTCCCTGAATGAATCAGTCAGTTTGAACGAATCGGTTGAATGAATGATTCAATGATTCGTTTATAAAGTCATTGGACACTTGCTGCTTCCCTGAATGAATCAGTCAGTTTGAACGAATCGGTTGAATAAATGATTCAATAATTCGTTTATAAAGTCATTGGACACTTGCTGTTTTCCTGATATACACACAGCCGGTGGATCTGCACCCGTGTTTTCCTGCAGTGCTCGCATGCGTGATGTGATGCGTGCTGAAAGACTGCAGAACACACACTGACTTCTGCTGAGGATATAAAGCGGCTCTGATGAGCGCTGTTCACATGTGTGAATGTCATCGCTGACGGCTGTACCTTCGAGATGTCAAAATGCATGATATTTCATGTGCGCATCTGCACCAGATTGGACAAGAGGTTACATTAATCACAGACATATGCACAATTGTTTGAGCGAATGACGAGTTTAAAAGCACATGTGACATGTGACAACACTGATCTGGCTGCTTTAGTGGCTTAACATGTCAACCAGTGAAGTGAGTTTGCTTTACTATTAATATTTCTCATATTCAGAGTTATAGCAAACATCCCCTAACTGTGAGCTTTGCACCCCTTGTGACAAAGAAGTGCACTTAAAATACATAAAAAACATACTTGCATTTAATATAATATTAATGAAATAAAAGGTCGCTTAAGTGTATTTCAAAAGAGGACACTTATATAACACACTTTTAAAAAGTGCACTTTGTAATAATGTCATATTTCATAATGATGTTTTAGTCATGCGCTTATTTTGATGTGCTAACTAACATACTAAAGCACATGTAAACCGCTTGATTATAACGTGTTATTCAATATAAAGTTGATGTATTATAAATTCACTAAATTGCAACGTCATTACACATGTGTATATTTGAACACATGCCATACATGTTTTGAATGGAAAATACATTAAAGTATATTTTAGTTTGCCATAAATGCTTGTCAGTATATTTCGAAGTTATTATAAAAAAACTACATATTAAGATGTACTTAGGTCCTACTTAAGAGGGTCAAAAATACTAAAAGACTCAGATAATTGCATTTAATATACATTTAAACTATGACACATGTTCATTTAATTGCAATTAACATGCAATAAAGTGCAATAAAGACCTTGCTTTGTGGAAAGAAGGGGCCGTCCCCAAACTGTTCCCACAAAGTTGGGAGCGTGAAATTGTCCAAAATGTCTTGGTGAAGCATTAAGAGTTCCTTTCACTGGAACTAACCCCTGAAAAACAACCCCACCCCATAATCCCCCCTCCACCAAACTTTACACTTGGCACAATGCAGTCAGGCAAGTCCCGTTCTCCTGGCAACCGCCAATCCAGACTCGTCCATGAGATTGGCAGACAGAGAAGCGTCCAGAGAACACGTCTCCACTGCTCTAGAGTCCAGTGGCGGCGCGCTTTACCCCACTGCATCCCACGCTTTGCATTGCTCTTGGTGATGTAAGGCTTGGATGAGCTGCTCGGCCATGGAAACCCATTCCATGACACTCTACACACTGTTCTTGAGCTCATCTGAAGGACACAGGAGTTTGGAGGTCTGGAGCTCTTGACTCTGCAGAAAGTTGGCGACTTCTGTGACCCTCAGCATGCGCTGACCCCGCTCTGTGATTGGCTGAGTTGCTGTTGTTCCCAATCGCTTCCACTTTGTTATAATCCCACTAACAGTTGAGCGTGGAATATTTAGTATAATATTTGGACTTATTGCACAGGTGTCCAGCGATCACGGCCCCACGCTTGAGTTCTCTGAGCTCCTGAGAGCGGCCCATTCTCTCACTGATGTGTGTAGAAGCGTCTGCAGGCCTAGAGCTTGATTTATACACCTGTGGCCATGAAGGGATTTGGAAGGGCTTCCCAATACTTTTGGCACTAAATATGGGAATCTTTTCACAACAAACAGGAAGAAAACATCTAGACACCCTCGAGTTGGACTAGTTACTGTAACTAGGCAATTATGCTTCTCAAATCGAAGCATCAGAGCGTAGTTTATCACTGCAAATATTGGCTGGAAAATGCCCTGCTTATCAGAGCCCAAGACGGATGAGGCGTTTACTCCTGCCCTATAAAACTCGGCTTTCAAGCCAGAAAGAGCAGCGCTGTCATCTCCGCTCAGTGTGTAATACGCTGGAGTTTCACAAGCTGACATTTGTTTCAGCTCCGACGTGCCTCTGCAAGCAATGCCAGCCTAAAAATACGACTGCAGAAAATGTCTGGCCAGCAGTTTCACTTGGTGACTTTCCTAACATCGCGACGTTTCCGGCGTCTGCGAGCGCGTCCGTTATTAGCGCCTGGTGAATGTGGAACAGATGTAGATCTCTCGCGGGACGGGACCTCTGCTGTGTCACCAAGAGGAGCTTCGATCCGGCTGCTACTTTATTTTCAGCCCATGTTTTTTTTCTTTCTATCTGTGACCTAATTTTCACACTTCATGCTGTTTATCCTTCATTTTGCTCAGACGTGTCGACGCGCTGTGTGTGGCTCAATCCCTCCCGCATCCGGAGACTCAAACCGGACCTTTAATACAAGCTCAGCCGGTCCATTGTTCTTATTTAAGCATGATTTTGTCGAATTGAGGGGAACGACGGGAACGGCGCACTCCATAAATCAGAGCTCCTCTGGGACGCGAGGCAGATGGTAGATCTACCATAGATCTACACCTTTAGCTGAAATATGCCACACTTACACATCTCATGAATATACATGAAGGAAGCCAGTTTGATTTAATTTAAGTCGAAATCTGCATATGTGCGTGGAAGTGACAAAAAAAGCATATGCTCGACTTATAAGCATTAATTCCTCATTTTGAGGACCACAGTCGGCCCTAATCGGTTATCTCCAGCCACATTTAATGTATGGATCTAGCCACAGTTTCTTGTTTATTGACCACGGTAAAGTGTAGATTAATAGAGGCTTTTCTCTTCATTTCACTAGTTCATGTTAAACAATACACTGGTAAAAGTACACATACTTAGTGAAGTCTTTCGAATAATAAATGCAATGCACAGTGAAACGTTTAGAAAAAATATTACTTTTCATTTAACACCATTGTATTAGGTTTCTCAGTCGAACTAAAGTGTATTGTGTTTAACTGACTTGAAACATGTTTCGGTTAAGTAGGCCGGAAATAACTTTTGGTGATTGTTCAATTTACTAAGTAAATTAAGTTAACCCAACACAATTCTTTTCGACCATTTTACTTAATCCATTTGAGTTACATAAATGATTTTAGTTGTTTTAAAGCGGCATTATAGAAACCAGCGACAGGATTTTCCCTTCCCATCATGCTTTGCACAGGACTGGATACAAAGAGTAAATGTTGAAATAAAATGCTATTGTATGCGTTTTGGGTTTTTTTTTTCATCAAGATTAATGTTTAATGTTCTTTTATTTTTATATTGAACCCTCTGGCGTTCTTCATTTATGGGTCACACTCAGGACCTTCGGGTCAAAATTGACCCGTAGGGCGGGATTAAGATAAAAAAGATTTGAGTAAAATCAATGAAATATATTTTTGTTCAATAATATTTTTTCTTTACTTTTGTGGTGTTTTGAGATAATTTTATGATTTATAATTAATATTTATGCAATAATTATGACCCATTTTTTCCCATTGAATATAATTAAAAAATAATAAAAAATAAATATATATGTATTTATTTATTTATTTTTTATTATTTTTATTAAAGCTGTATTTCATTTTTGAGTCAAGCCTAGGCCTTATGAAAGCAATTTTTTAAATGAGATTACATTTTTATCACGCAATAGCAAATTTTTACCACTATAGTGGATCTTGCGTTTTATAAAAACATTTAAAAAAATCGTAGCTTCATTGGAATGGTCCGAAACTTAATGACTTTATTGGTACTTGGTATATGAACACCCAAAAAAAATGGGGACAGGATTTGAAAAGTGTCATTGGTCGTAAAACAAAATAGTCACACTCAGGACCTTCGGGTCAAAAATGACCCCCATAGGAAATAAATGGGAAATTGGCAAAAATATGAAAATACAGAGTTTTTTTGTGCATACAATCTACAAATCAGCCAGGATGCAGAAAAAAACTCTCACACACCAACAAAAATACACGCACACACAAATGAACGCGTGCCATTCCAAAAGCTAATTGTGTTTTTGTGTGTGTGTGTGTGTGTGTGTGTGTGTGTGTGTGTGTGTGTGTGTGTGTGTGTGTGTGTGTGTGTGTGTGTTATTTTGTCTGTTTTGCACTCTTGATGTTTTAGAGATTCACCCCTTCACTGTTGAGTCCTTTTTTTCTGCATCCTGGCTGATTTGTAGATTGTATGCACAAAAAAACTCTGTATTTTCATATTTTTGCCAATTTCCCATTCATTTCCTATGGGGGTCATTTTTGACCCGAAGGTCCTGAGTGTGACTATTCTTTTTACGACCACTTAGACTTTTCAAATCCTGTCCCCAATTTTTTTGGGTGTTCATATACCAAGTACCAATAAAGTCACCAAGTTAAAAGAGTTTGGAAGTTATTGTGGTGAAGTGTAGAGCATGCATTTGGGCTGAGGACCTGCTAATAACAATTAAAGCTGTTTTAATAATAAAAAAAAACCTACTTTGGGCAAGCCATGGATGTAACGAAATTATCTGGCTAGCCAATAAGATTTTGTAAAAGGTTTACTTGTTAGATAACTTTTGTAAATGTTGTAAAAATTGTATTTTACTAAATAAAAAGTTTTTTTGGTTTTTGTTTGATATTAATTTGAGGATAATTGAACTTAAAATTAAGAACGTTAACCTGATTCAACTAAATGGCATTGAATTAAGCTTAAACTTAAGTTTACTGAAATAAACAATGTTAATTAAATTCAACATAACCCAGTTACTTGGAACCTGTTGACATAAAAAAAGTTAAGTAAATCCAACGTATAATTATCACTCAAAAAAAATAACTCATTGGACGAACTCAATTTAATTGAGGGCAGGTTTTCCATCCAATAAATATGTGTAGCCCCAACTCATAAAAAACAAATTCATGCAATGAAATGTAATTGAGTTGGTCCAACTCAATTTTATCAAATACAGTTTAAATGATATTTATATACTTATAACATGACTTTTTTATATTTGTCAAACTTAAATTAAAATTATAAGCAGTTTCATTCATCATCATACACAATGTATATAATGAAAATATAAGTAAATAGGTGCCACTCCTGACATTAGATCATTGCGTGCCCACAGTCTAAGCACATGCGCCACTCTTCAGCTTAACGGTAACCACAAAATAAAATAAAAATAAAAAACAACATTACAGAAACTCCTCTAAATGTCCAACATAACTGAACATTAAACACTAACATTAACTAACAACATCTTTCCCTTTACAGAAAAACATAAAATAACACTAATCCCTAAATTTACTCTCATAACCCTTGCAAAGCATGCTGGGAACTACAGATCCACTGCCCAGTTAGTTATGTCAACACAAATATTTAATGTAGTTTTAAAACAACTTAATTAAGTAAACTTCAGTTTGAAATATATTAGGTTGATTGAACACAATTAAATTAAGTTGTGACAAAATTAGATATGTTTAAGTAAAGTGAACAGAATTTAAATGCGTCATATCTATGAAGGTCATTAGGATACATTATTTAATTAATAATTCGATATTTTTTATCCTATATATAATGGTTTCCTTAAAATGTTGAAATGTCAATGAACAAATATGAATATATATAACAATTTGAGTTCATTGAAACTAAACATTTAGGTTAATAAGAAACTCAAAATATTGTTATCTGAACAACATCAGTGAATTTAAGTTGATTTGACAAAAGAAAAAACTAAGACTTAATGCTATTAATAAAAATGCTTTCTGTAGGAAATTAATACAGTTTTTACTTATTCTTTATTTATTTCACATACTTAACATGTAAATAAGGATCCCTGGACAGTCACACCAGTGGACAAAAATCAAAATATGAATAAAATTATTTTTAAAATAATTATCGCTTCAAAATTTAAACATATTAATATAATATGAAATGGGGAATAAAGGTATATACCGTAATTGACTTTCATGCCATAAAATCATTTAATTTTCACAGGAAAAAATAAGGAAAGCACAAAATAATTGCGCATAATTTACGCACAGGACATACATCAGCAATGAATGTCAGCACAAATTCATCCATACATCCAGCTCGAATAAGCGTCACACTTCTGCTTTTCAACCCTCTGAAATGCTGGCCCTTTTCCTTTTTTATTTCGTTATTTTCTCTCATAATCAAAATTATACCACATGCTGAACCTGGAACATTGCAGGATAATGTTCAGCTGATTTGAGATCCAAATTCAGATTAATCTACTATTGATTATGCTGTTTGTCAGGGTTATTATAATTAAAGTCCTTACAGTAATTCCTGCTTTTTTTCACTCTTCTGGAACATCTGGAAGCCCTTCCGATATCTTTAGCGCAGTCATTACTCTGGCGTCAAGGGCTCCCATGGTAATAATAATCATCTTGTCTACAAATATGATTATGAAGACTGCTTGGCTTTGCTTCATGGCAGATGAAAACACAAACCACCAATAAAAGCAGCAGAAACGCAAAGAGTTCTCTCAGCCTTGACAAGGTCAATAGCAAAGTGATAATGGTCGAGTCGAGCAGAAGTAGATTTACCAAATACAAGTGGTTCATGCACCACTGAAGACTTACTTACTTACTTAGACCGTAAAAGTATCAGAGACAAATCTTCCATATCAGATGTCATATGGACATATGTAATGTATACAGTATGTGAGCTGCATCGAATCCAAATCATGTCACAAGGGGCTCGAATCAATTACAAGAAAGGGCCGTATTAATATCTGTTCTCTGGGTCAGAAATCAAATAGACTACCAGTCAACCCTGACTGGATTTCATTCATGACAACTCTCGGAATAGTTTTAGCATGTTAATGTCATGCAGTGAAGATGTGATTGCTTGCAGATTGTGTGTAAAGATCAGCCTGCGCTTTATTGAACTACATATTTATGTCATGGTGAATCAGTGAGAGTTAGTTGACATGTAGTTGCAACTGAATGAGTTAGTTGACATGTAGTTGCGAATTAATGAGTTAGTTGACATGTAGTTGCAAATTCATGAGTTAGTTGACATGTAGTTGCGAATTAATGAGTTAGTTGACATGTAGTTGCGAATTCATGAGTTAGTTGACATGTAGTTGCAAATTCATGAGTTAGTTGACATGTAGTTGCGAATTAATGAGTTAGTTGACATGTAGTTGCAAATTCATGAGTTAGTTGACATGTAGTTGCGAATTAACGAGTTAGTTGACATGTAGTTGTGAATTAATGAGTTAGTTGACATGTAGTTGCAAATTCATGAGTTAGTTGACATGTAGTTGCGAATTAATGAGTTAGTTGACATGTAGTTGCAAATTCATGAGTTAGTTGACATGTAGTTGCGAATTAATGAGTTAGTTGACATGTAGTTGCGAATTCATGAGTTAGTTGACATGTAGTTGCAAATTCATGAGTTAGTTGACATGTAGTTGCGAATTAATGAGTTAGTTGACATGTAGTTGCAAATTCATGAGTTAGTTGACATGTAGTTGCGAATTAACGAGTTAGTTGACATGTAGTTGTGAATTAATGAGTTAGTTGACATGTAGTTGCAAATTCATGAGTTAGTTGACATGTAGTTGCGAATTAATGAGTTAGTTGACATGTAGTTGCGAATTCATGAGTTAGTTGACATGTAGTTGCGAATTCATGAGTTAGTTGACATGTAGTTGCAAATTCATGAGTTAGTTGACATGTAGTTGCGAATTAACGAGTTAGTTGACATGTAGTTGTGAATTAATGAGTTAGTTGACATGTAGTTGCAAATTCATGAGTTAGTTGACATGTAGTTGCGAATTAATGAGTTAGTTGACATGTAGTTGCGAATTCATGAGTTAGTTGACATGTAGTTGCGAATTCATGAGTTAGTTGACATGTAGTTGTGAATAATGAGTTAGTTGACATGTAGTTGCGAATTCATGAGTTAGTTGACATGTAGTTGCGAATTAACGAGTTAGTTGACATGTAGTTGCGAATTAATGAGTTAGTTGACATGTAGTTGCGAATTAATGAGTTAGTTGACATGTAGTTGCGAATTAATGAGTTAGTTGACATGTAGTTGCGAATTAATGAGTTAGTTGACGTGTAGTTGCGAATTAATGAGTTAGTTGACATGTAGTTGCGAATTAATGAGTTAGTTGACATGTAGTTGCGAATTAACGAGTTAGTTGACATGTAGTTGTGAATTAATGAGTTAGTTGGCATGTAGTTGCAACTGAATGAGTTAGTTGACATGTAGTTCCGAATTAATGAGTTAGTTGACATGTAGTTGCAAATTCATGAGTTGGTTGACATGTAGTTGCGAATTAACGAGTTAGTTGACATGTAGTTGTGAATTAATGAGTTAGTTGACATGTAGTTGCAACTGAATGAGTTAGTTGACATGTAGTTGCGAATTAATGAGTTAGTTGACATGTAGTTGCAAATTCATGAGTTAGTTGACATGTAGTTGTGAATTAATGAGTTAGTTGGCATGTAGTTGCAACTGAATGAGTTAGTTGACATGTAGTTGCGAATTAATGAGTTAGTTGACATGTAGTTGCAAATTCATGAGTTAGTTGACATGTAGTTGCAAATTAAGAGTTAGTTGACATGTAGTTGCAAATTATTGGGGTAAAATTGTTGTTGAATTAGATATAAATGAAATATATAATTAATGTTATCAATATTATAATATATTTAAGATATACAGTATTATTCAAAAGTTTGTGGACGTTAAGATTTTAAATTAATACACACATTAAATTTATCAAAAATGAAAGTAAAGAAATGTATAATGTTACAAAAGATTTTCTGTTCTGTTGAACTTTCTAGTCATCAAAGAATCTCGAGAAAAAAAAAAAGTATCACGGTTTCCCCAAAAATATGAAGCCGCACAACCGTTTTCAACATTTATAATAATCATAAATGTTTCTTGAGCAGCAAATCAGCACATTAGAGTGATTTGAGACTGAAGCAATGGCTGCGGAAAATTCAATCATAGTTCAATCACATTATATAAAACTTTACCTCATCATCTACCTTTGCCACAGCTGCGAGCTGCTATGATTGCAGCTTAGCATTGATTCACAACACACAGATTCAAAGCACACCGCTCGCATTTACATACTTAAAGGTTCCGCTCCATTACTGCCTAAAATAGACACGCGTGACCCCTGCACCGCCGAAAAACGGAATTTTTCGCACTCCCTGGAGCGTAATCATCTTCATAAAGCCCTGGAGGGACAATCAAAGACACACACTCATTTAGAGAGCCTCACGACAGATAGATATCAGTAATGCCAATGCCTGGAGGTTTATCCGTGGTGTTTTATAGATACTGAAAGGGAAAAACTCTAAATGATTTAATGGCCGAGTGCCACAGGAGAGTGATACTGTAAACCCGATGCAAATGCAATGAGAGCTGCACTGGCTCTATCAGTGTTTATTAGCTGTAATAAATGGTCATACGCTGACCCCTAAACACCATAGGTTGCGATCCAACAGCTTTATATGAATTAACAACTTCTGGGGTGAAACTGAAAGCCATAAGCTTAAAATATAACTATTTAGAAAACATGAACACACAGATTATCCAATTTGAGGCCAGAGGCCGTAATGAGTTTCTGACAAAATGTTGAGCGTCTCAGCGTTAAACTGTTTACACTAAAGGCTCCGAACTAATATGCTAAAAGATTTGCACAACACTTGGATTTTCAGGCTTACAACTAGTTGAATTTACAGTAACAGTTTATTTCAAAATTTCAATTTAGCCATTCTTATAACTATAAGTAACTACATGTCAACTAGCAGTCATTAGAGTCTGTTTAATATCTGCAAACTCTTTATTGTGATGCTCCTCAACAGACATTCTACTGACTATAACTTTACAACTACATGTCAACTTATTCTACTAAGCCGAATCCTAACCAAACAGTCTACTAATACTCCAATGAGAGTTAGTTGGCATGTAGTTGCAAATTAATTAGAGTTAGTTGACATATAGTTGTGAATTAATGAGTTAGTTGAAATGTAGTTGCAAATTAATTAGAGTAAGTTGACATGTAGTTGCAAATTAATGAGTTAGTTGACATGTAGTTGCGAATTAATGAGTTAGTTGACATGTAGTTGCAAATAAATGAGTTAGTTGACATGTATTTGCAAATTAATGAGTTAGTTGACATGTAGTTGCAAATAAATTAGTTAGTTGACATGTATTTGCAAATTAATGAGTTAGTTGACATGTAGTTGCAAATTAATTAGAGTAAGTTGACATGTAGTTGCAAATTAATGATTTAGTTGACATGTAGTTGCGAATTAATGAGTTAGTTGACATGTAGTTGCAAATAAATGAGTTAGTTGACATGTAGTTGCGAATTAACAAGTTAATTGACATGTAGTTGCAAATTAATGAGTTAGTTGACATGTAGTTGCAAATTAATTAGAGTAAGTTGACATGTAGTTGCAAATTAATGAGTTAGTTGACATGTAGTTGCGAATTAATGAGTTAGTTGACATGTAGTTGCAAATAAATGAGTTAGTTGACATGTATTTGCAAATTAATGAGTTAGTTGACATGTAGTTGCAAATAAATTAGTTAGTTGACATGTATTTGCAAATTAATGAGTTAGTTGACATGTAGTTGCAAATTAATTAGAGTAAGTTGACATGTAGTTGCAAATTAATGATTTAGTTGACATGTAGTTGCGAATTAATGAGTTAGTTGACATGTAGTTGCAAATAAATGAGTTAGTTGACATGTAGTTGCGAATTAACAAGTTAATTGACATGTAGTTGCAAATTAATGAGTTAGTTGACATGTAGTTGCGAATTAACGAGTTTTTGACATGTAGTTGCAAATTCATGAGTTAGTTGACATGTAGTTGCAAATTAATGAGTTAGTTGACATGTAGTTGCGAATTAATGAGTTAGTTGACATGTAGTTGCAAATAAATGAGTTAGTTGACATGTAGTTGCAAACTAATGAGTTAGTTGACATGTAGTTGCGAATTAATGAGTTAGTTGACATGTAGTTGCGAATTAATGAGTTAGTTGACATGTAGTTGCAAATTAATGAGTTAGTTGACATGTAGTTGCAAATTAATGAGTTAGTTGACATGTAGTTGCAAATGAATGAGTTAGTTGACATGTAGTTGCAAATGAATGAGTTAGTTGACATGTAGTTGCAAATGAATGAGTTAGTTGACATGTAGTTGCAAATTAATGAGTTAGTTGACATGTAGTTGCGAATTAACAAGTTAGTTGACATGTAGTTGCAAATTAACGAGTTAGTTGACATGTAGTTGCAAATTAACGAGTTAGTTGACATGTAGTTTCGAATTAATGTGTTAGTTGGCATGTAGTTGCAAATTAATGAG